>WAAF01020445.1:0-26822 GCA_013400475.1 Tricholaema leucomelas
GACCTCAGGTGCAGGAGAAGGATGCCATGCAATCTTGAGCATGGTCAACGCTGACTACTCAGGCTGATTGCATGTGCAGACAGGAGGGGTCTGCTTCCTGGTAACTCGGCAGCAATGGAGCTTACCAGGCAATGAAGGCAGCGGGCATACAATAGGCTGCTGAGAGTCCGAGCTCCATAGGTAAAGGCAGGCTAAATCCAATAATCAGCGAGTGTGCCTGAATGTGAGCAATCGTGAGCAGGGGTGTCCAAGCATGGGGCCTGAGTGTGAGCACGCTGGTGAAGCAAGAGCAGGCAGGTGAAGACAGAGCACGTCGTTTACCTGTATGCCTCTATTTATCAACTGTGGGCTGAGATTAATGGCCCTTTGGCCATTAGAATGACAAATCAGGTTCTGGCAGTCAGCCAAACAATACCATAATAGGCAAGATCATAAGCCTAGTACCCCCAGATATGGGGAGAGCATGGGTGGGCCACATGCTTAGCGCGTGGGCATATGCAACATGTTTACAACCACCTTATATAACTTGTTTACAACCTGGACCTTAGGCAGGCCAGACTTTGTGGCACCAGGCCTATTGTGTCCCTTTTGTGCTTGTTTACCCATTTAATGTGTTTACCCCTTGTTTGGGCAGGAAAACATGTTTGGGCAAGGCAAGGCAAAAAATAAGCCTATTTTTGGGCCTACAGGCCCTCCATGACAAAGGGCCAGAAAGAAGATCTGGGAAACTACAGAATTACCAGTCTAAGTTTAGTGTGAGGGGAGATCATGGAGCAGATCATCTTGAGTGCCATTATGCATCATGTGCAAGGCAACCAGGTGATCAGGACCAGTCAACACGGGTTCATGAAGGAGTCACTTTTCATGATGAACTTGATCTCCTTCTAGGACCAGGTGAATCACTTAGTGGGTAAGAGAAAGGCTGTGATAGTTGTCTAGATGGACTTTAGTAAAGCATTTGACACTGCATCCCACAGCAACTTCCTGGAGAAACTGACTGCTCAAAGCTGGGATGGGTGGACACTTAGCAAAGTCAAAACCCAGATGGATGGCTAGGCCTAAAGAGTTATGAAGTTAAATCCAGCTGGTAGCTGGTCACAAGCAGTGTTCCCTTTGCCTCAGTTTTGGGAACAGTCGTCTTAATATCTTTACTGATGATCTAGGTGAGAGAATCAAGTGCACCCTCAGTAAGTTTGCAGATGACACTGCACTGGGTGGGAGTGTTGAGAGTAGAAAGGTGGTGCAAAAAGATCTGCACAGGCTGAATCTATGGGCTATGGTCTATTGTATGATATTTAACAAGGCCAAGTGTCAGAGGTTGTGCTAGTTTGAAGCTAGCTAGAATATTTCAGTGAGAAGGACTAGATCATAGGCTGTGAAATGAAAACAATGGTGATGTCTACTTCCCCCATAGCCTTGCTGAGATGTGTAAAGAAGAAAAGCAAAACATAGATAGAAGTCACCTCGCTCTTGACTTCACTCTGGGCTTTGCTCTGTGGCTCTTGGCCTGCTGGGGAGCTGGGGCTGCTGGCTGAACTCCATCTTGCTTTCTAACCTCACCCTCCATTTGCTTTTGGCTGATTTGCTTTGCTTCTTAATCCCCCCGGCCGAACCTCCATTCTCCCTTGAGACTGGGGTAAGGTTGAGAAGGGTAGGGGGAAGGTGAGGGGATGGTTGAGAGCCCCTCCTGGGGACTCAGGTTTCTGTGAGGGGAGTTGTGTTTCTGTATCAGCTTTTTACCTTGTATATTTCTGTATATAACTGTATATACTGTAAATATCTGCTTGTATATTCTGCTAGCTGTAAACATAAGCTTCATTTATATTTCCAGAGCTGGCTGAGTCTAGTCTGGGTGATTTCTAAAGTGGGGGGGGGGGGGCAGGAGACACCCAAGCCACCACAAAGGTACCCAAAAGACATGTAGCCATGGCGTTTCAACACATGTTTTAATGGCCATGGTGGTGTTAGGTTGATGGTTGACTCCATGGTTCTAGGCAGAATATGCTTATCTCATTCGATGAAATTATGCTTCTCTTTCAGTCTAAATTTGTGGTGTTTTATCACCTTTTACTTCACCTTTAAACTGCCTCTATTCTAAGGGAACAAAGTCTGCTAAGAGTCTGGATTCAATCCCAAAGTTGATGGGCAGACAAAAATTCATATATTTCAGTGAGATTTTTGTGTGATAAACAATCACAAAAAAGGCACTTGGCTAAAGTGAGCAAAAAAACCTTTTTTTTGCCTTGGTATTGCATAAATACCTCTACAGTTCACCAGTAACTGTTTTGGACATCTGGCTTCAATTTGTGTTTGCAAGTATGTATATCACAGTATACAATACTGTGTGAAAACATATCCTCCTGGAGAAGGGGAAAAAAATGTTATTTTCTTCCTTAATCAGAAAAACCTCAAAACATAGAATATCTTGCAGTGGGGCCGATCTTAGCTGCATTTCTGGATGTGTCATCGTTGTATATATAAAGTTCTGATATGGAAAACTATTGTTCATCTTGACACTAAGGACAAGTCTACAATGCAGGCTCAAATTTTCCTCCATATTAATTATTTGAAAATACCTTCTTCCCACATCCCATTTTGCTAGAGGTATCATTCAGAATTGATTTTTGATAAATTCAGCTTGGTGCCTTTGTGACTAGTGCGTAGGTCCAGTAGCTTTAAATATTTATATTGTGCTGCTGGTGATAATTATCACTCTGACTCAGTATAGTTTTATTACATTTAAATATCAGTGTTTCTCAATTTAATTCATGGATACATTGAGATGCTTGTATACATATATTTAGTATGCATCTCCAAGGACCTAAAAAGACCTATTCATATTTTAGCAGCTGTGAGAAAGTGAGGACAGATTTCCTTTACATTCTAACTATAAACATTAATTAGATGTATGACAGTCATTAATGATTAAAAATTATTTGTAAAGTAGTCCATCATAATTCTTTCATCATTATGACAACAAAAGAAACTATTTAATTGTACTATGGTATCTGATGACAAAGTTTAAAGTTACATCTTAAAATAAAATCTGCGTATTTACTCATCTTGTTTCCATGGGGAAAAAAAAGAAGTCATTTTGCCATAATACCTAGTAAGTCTCTCAATGCAAGAATGTCATGCTTTATTAACTGTTTGTGTGCACTTCTTTTATAGCCATTATGCTGTTTCTTATATACCTTGTGTGTCTTGTGGGGCTTAGCCATTGCAGCAGAATAGAATCTCAAAAAGCAAGGATTTGAATGCTTTCTCTGAGATATTAACAAAATACTGAGAGATATCACAAAACAAACAAACAATATCCTTCTTTTTCACAAACATGACTGGAATGCATTTAACCTTGGCTTTCCAAGTAGTACTATTTGCAGTTTTGTGCTTAAGCAAAGCACAGAAGAAAGGAAAATCACATTCCCAGAGGGCCTGGCAAATTATTTCCAGGGTCAGGCATATGCATGAAAGAAGCAGTAACTCCTCATTCTGCTTTCTGTTACAACATCTTTTTATGCTATCTGTGACACTGTCTCTATTTGGTCGCCTTAACGGGCTATGAAGGCTGCTGTGTAGAATGGATCCAATGTTGTCCAAAATATGAGATTGAAGCTGCTAATTGACAGTACACAGCCAATAGTTCTATCGATTTTTTTGCTGTGACTCCACCCCTGGTGTTTTCTCAGCTTAATGCTGCATCTCCAGAATGTGTCATAGTAATTGACCAGAACAGAGTGTCTGGACTAATTAATGTACTCTCACTATTGGTGAGAGTGCTGATTTTCAAAGAGAGTCCTAGTTGTTATTTATGGCATTTAATTAAGGTGCAATCTTATCTAAATAATCAGTGTGTTGTAAAAGAGAAGAGTCAAAGTAGAAAGTTGCAATATGCCAAACATAACATGCACAAACACATTCGCACAAAACATTTAGACATTTTTGCAAGTCATGAGAAATTTAGAAAATTAGTAGGGTTTTTTTAGCTTTTACAAGGCTATGTGAAAGCATTCTGTGCCTTCTAAATGGATTTACTCTAACTGCCTAATTCATTATGCTAAAACCATGAAGCAATTTCCTATTCAAAGCCCAGCTCACAGGCTCTCTGTTGTCAAGTATTTGAATTTCAGATTAGAAATGTGTTCATTTGGATAGCATGAAAGGAAAGCTTTGTTGCCAGCTTTGCTTTATGTTCTGCCAGCAGCCAAATCCTTCTTCTTCAGCGGTCACCAGCAAAACACCAGACCTCCACTCTGGTCTCGACTGTCTTGAAACAAACACAAATGTCTTTAGCCTTTATGGCCTAAATGCTGTTTTGAAGTTTGCTGTCCTTTCCTCTCCCCTAATATTTTTTCAGGGATTATTTCTGACAGCTGATATCAGCAAATGTTTAGATTACACTGAGTTTTTCTCATTCCTAAAGAAGAGGAGGGGTGGGAGGAGGAGAGCATTTCCACAGTTGGGTAGACAGATCAGGACATTTAGTCCTGTTTGAAGCTCTGTAGTTTGTTATGGAACAACAAGCTGAAGTGGCTGCAGCCCTTTTAACCCAAGCCTGTTTCCAGCTATCATCGTCTGCACTGAATTTTAACTATGCTACTGCTTGCTTGTTAGCAGCTAGTTCTTTTCTGGCTTGGAAAAAATGCAGACAGTTGACAAAAGTCAGGGGCTGCATTTCATGCAGAGTAAAATAAAGTTACCCAATATAGCCTCCAGGAAGGAAAAAAAAAGAAAAAGAGAGACTCAAGCATTCTTATCTTTGGCTAGTAGTATGTAAGTCAAGGAATTCCAGCCACATTTCTCACAGGAAAGAGCTTTTCAGAGCTCTTCCATTACTGTAAGTTATTTCTACTATGTTTAAGGTCTACACTTGGAAGGCCAAGCTCAGCACATCCTTTCATTAATTAAAAGCAAACATTCACACAAGGAATGTTGTAACCCAAACATGAACTTTAATAGTTGTAACATAGCTGGAAGCAAAAATAATTACTAGCAGCTATAGAAGACATTGAGATATTTGTAATCCCTTTACTTTTGAATACAATAGCCCTTATGCACTCATAATAAGCTCTTCAGCATAGGAAATGGTAATAGAAGATTGCTCTACAAATACTGAGATACCGAGGCTATGCAAATAATTGATTTCTCAGCTGAACAGATTAAGTGAAAGAATAATAAAAAAATAAGTCAATGCAGACTTTTTCTGCTTGGTTGGGTTTTTTTAACGGAAAAAAGAAAGCATATGCTGGAAGAATTTCATCCAGCCTGGAGCATCTAACTGAAGTGTTTCACCCTGGGCAACAGAGAGGAATAGCAGAAATCACCCAAGGAAGAGACACTGGCACAACCCCTGCTACCTGATTTGTGTCCTAGGGTGTGCCTGCACTGAAACCCCAACAACACAGAGGATGCTGCTACCCTTCATCTACAGCACACTACATCAAGGCACATGGGTTCCATTAGAGGTCAAACAAACAAGCATCTTTCCTCACCGTAAATCTGTCCATAAAATTTTGATTGCAAACTGGGCTATGGGAGCCTCAGGTCCTTGTTCCTTCTCCACCAGGTGAAAGATGCCTCAGTCAGCAATGTTTTTCCCTTCATATAAGCAATTACCCAAGCAACTGGAGGTGAGTATCCTATTCAGTAGTTTAGATACACCCTAGTAGGTTGCATTTTAGAATTGTTTACTGACTGGTTTCTGTGCAAAATGGAACAGACCCCAAAGAAACTATTGAAAGAATCTCACCTTGTTAAGCCCAGAAACTGCCAAGTTCATCTCAGTTCACTGAAAGTAGGAAGGCTCTTTTGAAATCCCTGTCCAAAATCAGGCACAGAGCAGGTTTCGGTTTCCACATCTGGCTCCCAGGAGAGTAAGCACCAGTATTTCACTCAGCTCTAAATGACACTTTGTTCCTACCTGTTTCTAAGTGTTAAAAGGAAAGACAAATGAAGGCACACTGCATCCACACATTTCTTGCAACCCAATTCATGGTTAGCAGAAATAAGACCAAAAAGCTACAAAGCGTAATTCTGTAATGTAGGAATTCTCCTGTGCTCCAGTTGTATATAATTTGCAATATTTAAATGGAAATAATATTCAAGTCAGGTTTCTGACTGGCTGCTAAATACCCTCTAGTTCTCTCATGGAATTTGCTTCCTCAACCTTGGATTATATTAAAACAATTAGAAAGCATTAGGATACATTATATAAAAGTTAAATAAGAGTGCTAAGAATTTAGGTCTAAACCATTTTAAGGTAACAATGACATAAAACCATTATGTTGCAAATAACATACTCAAGCTATCACCAGTGCTCACACTATAATTACCCTGAAGCACAATTCTACTCCATTCATAAGCCATTCTAGAGACCTGTAGGTAAAACCAACGTAAAACCACAATCCCTAATAACTTCATTGAACTCAATTATTAGGCACATTCTGCAGCTGTCAAGGCAGCAAGGTTACCTTCACATACAACTATCAAGGAAGAGCATATGATGTGGTTTGAAGGAACAAATTCTTATTTTTTTTTCCTTTTTTTTTTTTTTTTTTAATTAGGACTTCTTTCAGGATTCAAGTTACCATGAGCTTTCCACATCATGTAAGGTAATACTTTATGGCACGTCCAGAGAAGTGGAGAAAACAATTCCCACCCTAAAATACATGAAACATTTTCCACTACTTTGTCATCCACACTGAAAAATGGAGCAGCAGCAAGCACATGAAACCCATTTCTCTTATAAATTAAAAGCACAAAAGAATGTAAAGGAGTCTATTTTCACATGACAGCTTACAGAACTGTACGTTTAAGCAATCTAATTAGACATCTATTTAAAAGACATGTAATACAAGACTCAAAACAATTAAGCTAAAACCATTCTCCTTCACATTATCTGCTCAGAAGGCAAATAGGTAAGAAGTGACTATCATGCAAGTTCAATATTCCAGTCTAGCCAAAACACTGTCAGTTTCAGAAGAGGTGTCAAAGGAGTTAGTGATACGAAATGATGCTGGGAAGCAGCTTTGCAGAAAAGAATCTGAGGTCCCGGTAGAGTCCTTGCCAAAATGATGAATGAATGATATCCTGGGCTGTGGTACTGGCATCAGGACAAGGGAAGTGATCCTTCTCTGAACACCACAAACACTTTTTCCACCATGAGTGGGACAGAGTTTTATACCAAAACTGATGGTAGCATGTGGGAAAGGCTTATCTCACAGGGAGGAAATGATTCTAGGGAAAGAACTAGCAGGGCACAATCACAGAGCTTTAAACTAGAATCAAAGAGGGATGGTCGCTGGGTTTGCACCAGTAGGGTAGTGTTTAGTATTAATGAAGACCAGAAGGGAAAGGCCTCCCATTCTGCCAGGGTAGAATCATTGTGCTCAGCTCACTCCCTGCAAAGCCTGTACAACACATGCAGCATGGGGAACAGAAGCAGTTAGAAATCCACGTGTGGTCAAGGGGTTACGACAATTACAAAGACGTGGTAGGACAGTTCACATGACTGGAATGTGGTCACAAATGGCTACGTCCCTTTTAGGAAAGACAGGTCAACAAGACAGGGTGGTGGAGCTACACTTTACCTGAGGTAGCAACTAGAATGTATTGAGTTCTGTCCAGGCATGGATCAGGAGCTAGTTGAGAGCTTATGTGTGCAAATTAAGGGGCAGTCTAGCTTGGGTGATACTGTTGTGGGTGTTTATTACAGGCCATCAGATCAGGATGAGGAAGTTGATGAGACCTTCTACAAGCAGCTGACAGTAGCCTCTCAATCACAGCCCCAGCTTCTCATGGGGCATTTTAAGTACCCAGATGTTTGCTGGAAGGCCTCCTCAGCCAGCCAGACACAGTCCAGGAGGTTCCTCCAGAGCATCAATGATAACATCTTGATGCAAATGGTGAATGAACCAAACAGGAGAGGAGTGCTACTGGATTTTGATACTCACTAACAAGGAGGGTCTGGTTGAAGCAGTGAAGTTTGAGGGCAGCCTTGGCTTCTGTGACCACAAGATGGTGGACTTCAGATCTTGTGTGGTAGAAACAAGACACAAACAGGACTACAGCAACCTGGACTTCAGCAGGGTCAACTTTGGCCTTTTCAAGCAATTGCTGGGGAAAATCTTATGGGGCAGGGTAATACTAGGCAAAAAAGCCCATGATAGGTGGTTAGTGTTTAAGGGCCTTTTTTTTCCCAAGCTCAGGATCAGTGAATCCCAGCAAGTGGGAAATCAAGAAAGGGATACAAGAGACTCTCATGGTTAAACAAGGAAATGTTAAGCAAACTTAATTGGAAGAAGAGAGTCTAGAGATCATGGAAGGAGAATCTGGCCACTTGGGAGGAGTATGAGACTATTGTCAGAGGATGTAGGGAGGCAACTGGGAAGGCTAGGGTGTTACAAAATTAATATCAGATATTAACTATAAATATTAATTTTGCTTATGAATGTCAAATAATACTTACTAATATTCAAAAATTGGGAAATCCCCCTAAGATTCACTGGGATTCTTGCTCCACAGTAAACAGTTGCACACAGGATATTTATAAACACAGAATTAAACAGTTTAAACAAGCAGAACTTGGAAAATAGGGATGTGAAAACACGAAAAATTCTAACCATGCATATGGAGCCTTAGCATTAACTCTAGCACATATACTCACAATATGTTGGTTCCTGGGTACAGTTTCTTGTACAAAGACACTTCCAAAAACCACGATTATGATCCCAAGGGTAAAAATACCAAGTATACTCCAGGCAGAGGGAAGGAGAGGAGAACTGAGTTGCTGTAAGCTGATGCTACAAGCTGCAGAAACATGGCCACTGTGAACAATGCTTTTTGCAGGCGGGGATGCAGTTAAATGATCCACTAATGGGGCTCAGCATAGCTGGCGAGACTTTGTGGGAAAAGCACATTTTCAAATACATTAAATACACCTTTTGAAAACCAAACTGGTGAATAGGCACATGCATCACTTGTTTTGGCCAACGAATTCAAAGTTTTGTGCCTCGTGTGACATTGAGAGGCTGCGCAAGACACCTGACCTGTGGTGCTGGCTGCTAGCCCTCAGGGCAGCTTTGCTGAAGCCAGTTCCCATTGTTTAGTCTGCTCTCAACTTGACTCCTGGAACCTAGCACATGGGAGGAGGAGACCACGTGGCCAAAACCAGTCTGTCGGGATTTCTGCCCAGCCAGGACAGGAGTGGCTGAAGGAACTAGAGTTGTTTAGCCTTGAGAAAAGGAGGCTGAGAGGAGGTCTCATTGCTCTCTGCAATTATCTGTAAGAAGGTTGTATGAAGGTGGGTGTTGATCTCAACTCAGGAGGAAAATAGACTCAAGCTGCACCATGAGAGATTTAGATAAAATATAAGAAGAAACTTCTGGTTGTTTTGGTTTCTGTCTGGGGAAAGGAGAGAGGGGCTTTGAGCCCCTTCTGTGCAGTTTCTTTGTCCAGGAGGGAATTTGAATTTCTGTATTACTTTCAATTTGTGTATATGTGATGGTATGGGTGTTATCCACCCACACCCCCCCACTCTTATGAAATCACCCAGACTAGACTCAGCCAGCTGGAAATTAAGGAATTAGGCTTTGTATTTACATCTTAGCGAAATATACAAGCAGATATTTACAACATACACAGCTATATATATATTCTGTATATACAGAAATACACAAGTTAAATGTAATACAGAAACACAACACCCATCCCAGGAACCAGAGTCCCCAGGAGGGACTCCTAACCACCCTTCCACCTCCTTTCCACCCCTCTATCTTATCCCAGACTTTGCCTTATGTGCAAAGTGAGTTTGGAGGATCAGCCAGCAGAGTCAGAAAGCAGAAGGATTAATTACACAGAAGGCAGGCCAGGGAGAAAAGTACAGGTGCAGCTATGACAGAGAGCAACTCTGTTATCTATGTTTATGTTCTTGTTTTTATACATCTCAGCAAGCCTGTGAGTGAAGTAGACATCACCATTTTTTCCTTTTCACAGCCTAGAATCTCATTCTTCTCACCAAAATATTCCACCTAGCCTCAAACTAGCACAATATAGTTGTAAATACTTGTAAATATATTATGTATATATGCTTGTAAATTTAGCTTTGCTGTAAATATAGCTTTATCTTACTTCCAAACAATCTGAGCTAGTCTGAAAGTTTTCAATTGGGGGGGAAGTTCTTAACTCACCACAACAGGACAAGGGGCAATGGGTGGAAGTTGAAGCATAGGAAGTTCCATGGAAACATGAGGAGGATTTTTTTTCACTGTGAGGACGACAGAACACTGAATCAGGCTGCCCAGAGTGGTTGTGGAGTCTCCTTCTCTGGAGATACTCAAAACCCATCTGGATGCATTCTTGTGTGATCTGGTATAGGTGATCCTGCTTTGAAGGGAGGTTGGGCTGGATGATCTGTCAAAGTCACTTCCAGCTCCTGACATTCTGTGATTCTGTGTGAAAATGCTGGCACAGGTTGCTCAGAGAGTTGAAAGAGTCTCCATCCTTGGAGGTATTATAAAGCTGCCTGGACTTGATCCTAAGAAACCAGCCCTAGGTATGCTGCTTGAGCTTGTGGGTTAGATCAAATGATCTCTAGAGATTCCTTCCAAACTTAAGAACTCTGTAATTATGTGCTGCCTGTGCTGTACTCTGGGTTTTTTCTCCAAACAGACAATTCTCTAGGCTCTGAGAATGGATCTGAGGGTTATCTATCATATTGTTAGCTATGCTGTTTAAATTAATTTTTTAAAAGTATGTTGTATAGATCTGTATGCACATACAGATACATATACTTTTGTATTTGTGTGCTTATATTATTGAGATACAGACATAAAAAGACTTGACTGTAGCATTAAGAGGTAAATTTACTTTTGAAATGTAAGATGTATTATGTAATTTCTTCTGATTTCTACTCTAAAACAAAGTTGATACTCAAGGTGACCAGCATCTCAGCAGAGCAAAGATGTATTTCCATCACTATGCTGCTACAGTCCCATTGCTCCACATTTTTGAATCTATGAGTATAAATGCTTTAACAAGCCCCAGGAAATGTTCTAGAATCCCATGCAGTGGTTCATGTTAACCAGTACAGAGCCTTATAAACAGCAGCTTGATGAGAGATTCTGAGAAAATACTACTGTAGTAAAGATGACACTTACTAAATGCAAAGAATGAACTTCAACTTTTCTCAGCCTTATTGTCTAGTTAGGAACTCCCTATGCCTTGTAGTACTATTTTCAAAGTGCATTTGCTGGATGCATCAGCAGAAGCCCTGATCTTAATCTACTTTAACTAATCTGACTAGTACCTCAGCACACTCTTCCTGAAAGATCAAAACCAGAGTAGTTAAGTGGTCTCAAGATGACGGTCACAAATCTTATCAAAGATCTTATCAAAGAAATCTCAGTTCTGACACAAAGGACAGCTTAATTGCTCTGCAGTGAACTGCTTTAAGATGCAACAAAGTAGAGGATGGATTTGAGGGACTCAACAGAATCAGACACAAGATATTACAGTACAGTGGTCTTAGAAACAAAATGTGGTACAACAGTTCAATTTGGCTGTATCACCAATAGGATATTGTATTTCAACAAAATGCAGCAAATGAGAAGTTTTTTCAGCACCTATACAATATGAGTCCTGATATTTGGCTAACCTGCTTGTGTTCATAAAAATTTTCTTCCCACATGACTTACTGAAGAGCACTGTCTGCCACAGTACTTTTACTGTTAAAAATGAGTAAGCCACAATACAGTAGTTCCAAATGACACAGCACATAAAGAGCTGAATACATAAATGTCAGTGTCCTGTTAAACTCTTTCCTAGTAAATGGAAAGCAAAAAACAACCAAATAACCAACCAAACAAAAAAAAAGTGCTGTCTATTCAGAGAATTCCTGCTTGGAACAACCTGTCAACACATGAGCAAAAGCCGACGGTCCAAGCTACAAAACACAGGCAAGAGTCGTGGGGAGGGGATTTCTGAAAGTATACACATACAAGCACATATTCAGAAATGCTTAGGCTATTTTAAATCTGGCTCATGTAACAAAGCATGCAGCAGTATCACAGAAATACAGTCAAAGCAACTCCGACCATTTTAAAAGCAGACTGGCAAAGTAGTATTTTGCCATAGGAAGTACTTTTTAACCAAAGTCCATTGCTTTTTAACCAAAGTGCAAAGCCTGCATAAACAGAAAATACACAACAGCCTGCATTAGTAGGAAAATTTATTAATGTGTCAAAGATTCTATTTATGCAGCTCTGAGTTGCTTCAAACTAATTTTGTTAATTGCCTATTGATATTCATTATTGTTCAAAGAGAGCACACTCTGGCGCAAGGGATGGTCTCATAAACTTCCAAACTCTACAGATTTGCAACACATTTGGAAAAACAGTCAAAATCCCAAAACCACAGTAGACTCTACCTTTCTGTTATAGGAAAAAAAAAAGCCAAACTCAGCAAATAATCTATTGAGGTGTCCTCAACTTTGTGCTTTGCTGTTTCTCTGGGATTCATCTGTAAAACCGGAACAGAGAAACTAGAAGAGCAAAGCAGACTAACAGAGACACAAATCTTTCCTGGTTGAGTGTCACCAAAGTCAATGGAGCTTTGGTCATCTGTTTAGATGAAACTGAATAAGAGGAGGCGTGTTCAGAAGGAAAAAAATAAATGGTTAGCAGAAGTAGTCTGTATTTAGGAACGGAAGGGAACGCAGATCAGAAGACAAAGAGGGTAGGAAATGATCCACTAGGGCTACAAGTGAGACTTTGAAAAGTTCAAATAAGCATCTGAACTTTAGAGGCCATACAATTAAAGAGTCAGGGTTGAAAATTCTTTGATGTTTGCCCTGCAGTACTTTCAGCTGGGGGAAGAGAGAGCCAGAGGTTCAGCAAATGAACAGTTGCCTTCCCAAAACTCTTGCAAGAGCCTGCATGGCACATCGGCAGACCAGGAAACCTCATTCTGGCAGGTGTCGTTGCTAGGCAACTGATTCACTGCAGCACAGATAGATCAGGCAGGATCGTGATTAACCCATTAGCTTCTCAATTAAAACATTGACTCGGAAGACATGGGCAGGCAGGTTTGTGAACCCAGCAGGATCCTTCCCTGTGCAGGTGTGACATCCCACCATCCATGCAGGCATCATCTAATGTCACTGAGCCCTGTCTGAGGGCTGAGAGATGAAGGATTTTGTCTGGGAGAGCTCCACTTCAGCAGAGGGTGTGCCTCTTGAAACTGGCTAACAAAAGATGAAGGCAGGCATAATAACTGTGATGAAGGAATGTGAATTATTCATGACAAATTAATGCAAACCACCAGAGGCTAACAATATGAGAGTTTTGTTTTGTTCATAGGATGGGTAGATGCTCAGCTGCACTTTCATGGGATCTCATCCATACCATTCATAAAGAAGACAATTTTACTTCATAAGAGGTCCCCTGATGGCATGTATTAATTAATAACAGAGGCAAAAGGAAGGGAGTATTTTTGTGTATCACACTAGTAAAACACACAAACTAGTCCCTCAAGGCACATATATGCATACATCAAAATATTAGCAATAGCACCAGAGTTAATAAGAGCTACGACATACAACACACACTCAGACAATGCTTTTTTATGTGTAACCCAAAGGCTACACTTGGTACTCACGCTACTCTTAGGACATGGAACTACATAGTTAAAACCAAATAGGGGAAAATTAAATTACTGGATGACTGGCAACTGCTCTTAAAACAAAACAAAACAGATGAAGTAAGAGTTCATCTAACTAACTACGCTTTCAACAAAAGAAAGAAAAAAGATTTTGTGTAAATGGGCTGTTTGTCTGTTACAGTAGTTGTCAACACATTCATTTTGCTTTAGTCAACAGGATGAAATTTTGTAAACAGGGAGCACTGAAAACTTACATGAATTTTGCTGAGGCAAGAGTCTGTCTGAAAATTGTCTTTTCCAAGAGCATATTATTGCACTTCTCTGTTCATCCAAATGAAATTCTATTCTGATCAAATATGTATCTATTAGAGTCTGGGTTCCTTCCCCTACCCCTCTTCTGTTGCTGCACAGAACAGTAAAAGAAAATAAATGTTAGCAAAGTTGAAGATACTATACTTTGGCATGTATAATCTCAGGAGAGAAAAAAGAAAGAGCAAGAAAAAATTGTCAGAACCCTTTGAGGTCTACGTACTATTTTGGATAGCACTAAGTTTCAGAAAACACTACAATGATCAGTGCTGTTCAATATCTTCATTAATGGTGCAGGCAGATAGATCGAGAACACCCTCAGCAAGTTTGCTGATGATACCAAGCTGGATGGTGTGGCTGGCAGGATAGAGGAAAAGGATGCCATCCAGTGAGACCTAGATAGGCTACAGAAGTGAGCTGAGGGGAACCCCATGAAGTTCAATAAGGCCAAATGGAAGGTCCTGAACCTGGTGTTGTGGAGGGCCTGTAGGCCCAAAAATAGGCTTATTTTTTGCCTTGACCTGCCTGGACATGTTTTTCTGCCTAAACCAGAAGTAAACACATTAAATGGATAAACAAGCACAAAAGGGGCACAATAGGCCTGGTGCCACAAAGTCTGGCCTGCCTAAGGTCCAGGTTGTAAACAGGTTGTATAAGGTGGTTGTAAACATGTTGCATAAGCCCACGCGCTTAGCCTGTGGCCCACCCATGCTCTCCCCATATCTGGGGGTACTAGACTTGTGATCTTGCCTATTATGATATTGTTTGGCTGATTGCCAAAAACCTGATTTGTCATTCTAATGGCCAAAGGGCCATTAATCTCAGCCCACAGTTGATAAATAGAGGCACACAGGTAAACAAGGTGCTTCACCTGCTCTCTCACTCTCACTCTTGCTTCACCAGCCTGCTCTGACTGCCCTGCATTGCTCTTGCTCACTCTCAGGCCCCCCTGCTCACGATCGCTCACATTCAGGCACACTTGCTCATTACTAGGCTTTAGACTCACCAGCCTCTTGCTTATGCCTATTTGCTGTTATTACAGAGACAGATTCTCCCATAGTCTCCCAGTCAGCTGTGCACTTCTTGCACACTACTGCAGTGAGTCTTCAGGACTAGATCCTGTATTGCCTGCCATTATTGCCTGGTAAGTGCTATTGCCTCTGAGTTAACCAGAAAGCAGACACCACTTGTCTGCATGCAATCAGCCTGCCAGTGAGAGTAAGACCATGCTCAGACTGCACGACATCCTTTTCCTGCACCTGAGGTCCTGCCTACAGATTCCCTGGACAAAGCATCCAGATGAAGCCAGGAGACAAGGGCAGAGATTGCATCCTTCACCAGGAGAACAAGGTCAGAGACTTGCATTTCCCCAGAATCCGGGAAGACTACATCCTTTCCCCTGAAGCTGGAAGGATTCCAGCCTCAAAGTCCACAGGCAAAGGTCCCCTGAAGTTTGGACACTAGTAATAGGCTGTGATGTAGCCCCAGAGGGTGATTATTGATAATTAGTCAGAATTGTGAGTAAATGCTTTAGTGCCTCTGTAATATCTGTTGTCACTGCCATAGAGCAGAGCTTTCAGCCCACTCTGCTGGGCAAATAGTATATAGACCCCAAAGCAGCATTAAGCCATAGTTTGAATGTATGCTAGTTATTAATAAGTTATATTGTGGTATTAATCCTAGAATATCTTCATGACCGTGTAGATCCTTTTAATATTAAATACAGTGGTTGGGGGTGGTGAGAGGTCAGAATATTGAAGTTAATAAATATATATTTGTATAGAGTATTATCTCACACCAATTAATTTCTCCCCTCCGCCACAAATTGGCGTAGGCGGCAGAATCTGCCTCCGCAACCCCTGAGTCAGGGCAATCCTCGCTACCAACGCAGGCTGGGAGATGATGCAAAAGAGCAGCCCTGAGAAACAGAACTTGGGGCCACTAACAGATGAGAAGCTGGACATGAGCCAATAAAGTGCACTTTAGGTCAAGAAGGCAAATATTTGTCCTGGACTGCATCAAAAAATAAGGCCAGCAAGTCGAGAGGTGATTCAGAAACTTTGTTCTGGTGAGACACCACTTGGAGTACTGTGTCCAGCTCTGGAGCACTCAATACAGGAAAAACACAGACCAACTGGAGCAGGTCCAAAGGTGGGCTACAAAAATGATCAGAGGACTGGAGCACTTCTCCTTTGAGGACAGGCTGAGTTGGGGGTGTTCAGGCTGGAGAAGAAAAAGCTTCAGGAAGACCTTATAGCAGCATTTCAATATCTAAAGGTGATGTACAAGACAAATGGGAAGGGACTGTTTAAAAGGGCATGCAATGACAGGAAAAGGGGCAATGGTTTTAAACTAGAGCAGGGTAGATTTAGGATGGACATTAGGAGGAAGCTCTTTGCAGTGAGGGTAACAGAATACTGGAATAGGTGTTGCAGAGGGGAGAAATTAATTGGTCCAAGATGATATTCTATAAAAATATGTAATTTATTAATTTTAATAGTCTGAACTCTCACCACCCCCAACCACTGAATTTTAATATCTGTTCTTACACGGTTATGGAAGACATTCTAGGAATAACATCAAATAGTAACTTATTAATAACTAGCAAATATTCAAACTATAAGCAGAGAGAGGAATCTCCCCGCAGCCAAATGCCACTTGGAGTCAATATGCTGCTTGTCCAGTAGATGGGCCCAAGGAGCTCTTTCTACTCTGTGGCAGAAGGCAATAGAATTACAGAGGCAATAAAGCATTTACTCACAATTTCTTATTAACCATCAATCACCCTCTGGGGCTATGTCACAGCCTTATATAAATGTCCAATCTTCAGGGAACACTACCCACAGACAACGAGGCTGGAATCCTCCCAGCTTCAGGGGGAAAGGACCATCTCTGACCTTGTTCTCCTGGCTTTTTTTGGCAGGACCTCAGGTGCAGAAGCAGGGTGTCATGCAGTCTCATCACGGTGGCATGCTGACCATACAGGCTGAATGTGTGCAGACAATCCAGAGTCTGCTTCTGGTAACTCACAGCAGTGATAAGGCAGTGGGTGTGCAATAGGGTGCACAGCTGCACAGGAGACTAAGCTCCATAGATAAAGGCAGGTAATACAGGTTCTGGTCCTGGTAACTCACCGCAGTGGCATGCAGGTGTGCATGGCTGGCTGGGAGCCCATGGGAGACTCTGTCTCTGTAGAGAAGTACATAGCACAGGCAAATATCAGCAAAGCAAGCAAGCAAACAAGCAGACATTAGGGTGAGCAGGCAGGCAGGCGAGCAGGCAGGCATAAGCACGCTGTTTACCTGTGTACCTCCTATTTATCAAATGTGGGCTGACATTAATGGCCCTTTGGCCACCAGAATGACCAATCAGCTTGGCAGTTAGCCAAACCATACCATAATAGGCAAAGGCCACAGGCCTGGACCTCCCAAATATGAGGATAGCACGAGTCTTGTACACAGCAAACATGAGCTGGGCATATGGGGCTTATGAAACCACCTACACAACCACGTTACACAACCTGGGCCCTGGGCAGGCCACATTTTATGGCACCAGGTCTATTGTGTTCGTTTATGTGTTTACCTCTAGTGTGGGCAGAAAAACATGTCCAGGAAAGATAAAGCATGTATAAGCCTATTTTGGGCCTATGGGCCCTCCACGACAACAGGTTGCCCAGAGAGGTGGTCAAACTCGATAGGGCCTTGGGCAACCTGATCTAGTTAATGATCCTGCTCCCTGCAGGGCAGTTGGACAAGATGACTTTTGAGGGTTGATTCCAACCCTATGCATCTGTGATGGTTTGGGGTGTTCCCCGCCCCCCACACTTTAGAAATCACCCAGACTAGACTCAGACAGCTCTGGAAATTTGAATGAATCTTATATTTACAGATAGCACAATTTACAAGCAGATATTTACAGTATATACAGTTATATATACAGAAATAAACAAGGTAAAAAGGTAATAAAGACACAACTCCCCTCCCAGAAACCTGAGTCCCCAGGAGGGGCTCTCAACCACCCCTCACTTTTCCCCTACCCCTCTCAACCTTACCCCAGTCCAAAGGAAGAATGGAGGTTTGGCCAAGAGGATTAAGAAGCAAAGGTGAATCAGCCACAAAAGCAAATGGAGGGTGAGGTTAGAAAGCAAGATGGAGCTCCCCAGCAGGCAAAGAGCTGAGAGCACAGCCCAGAGCTAATTCCCAAGCGAAGTGCAGAGCAAAGTGACTTTATCTTTGTTTGGCCTTTCTTTTCTACACATCTCAGGAAGACTATGAGGGAAGTAGACCTCACCATTGTTTTCATTTCTCAGCCTATTATCTAGTCCTTCTCACCAAAACATTCTAGCTAGCTGCAAACTAGCACAGCATCCTATGATTCTATGAGTTACTGCATTTTTATTAAGTAAACACACTTTTTAAAATAAAACCAAGCAAAAACAAAACAATGAATGACAGTAAATACTTACAGAATATTCAATTCAGATGGTCTGCATCTAGGGAAAAAAAAAAGAACAATATTGGCTGAGTGGAAATGAAGTTTTATCTTGGGCAAGAAAGTTGACCTTTTTGAGATGCACTGTTAGATATTTCCTTTCTGTATTTCATCTGAATCTTAACCAGCTTTTTTTTTTTTTTTCTCTCTCCCTGAAATTTTGTTACTCTTCATCTTAAAGCAGTGTAACTGCTTGTTGGAAAGATAGAGACACAGGTCATAAGATACAGCAGAATATCCTCTCAGGCACGTAAGATGAAATTTTGTGAGATGTTGCCTTTTCAATTTCACTGGGATTTAAAAGAACTTAATTTCCATCTAACATACATAAAAATGAGTTTGTTTTTTTTCTGAGTAGCATTTTATCTCCTTTCACACCCCGCATGATATCATTACACAGTGGTAAAAAGCAATACACCTATTAAATTCTACTTTGACATAGAGCAACCAAAAGAGAATTAAATATTTTCATGTCTGCTACTGGAAAATATTCTTCCGTCTTCTCCCTACTAGTTCATTTTTTGTTAGAGCTTGTAATAGAAGAGAATAACTATGTTTTCTTCTATGTAGTTTCATTCAAGTTTTATTGCCTCTTCAGTTTGTTGAGGCCAGTTCCATGGTCTTACAGGTATCCTCCAGAGAGCTACAAAAAATGAATTCTGCTTATTTACTGCCTTTGTCCACATGTCACACTCTTAATGATTGAGATTGAGTACCAGAAGGAATACACAGGAATGTCATCTTCTGATATTAACTGGAAGTGGTGATTTGCAGTATTATCAAAGTGAAATAAAAGGGTAACTTGTAGATGAGCACCATCATGAAAACAGGAAGTGTATGGTAGTGACATTTTAAACATTGAAAGCACACAAGAGAAAATGTGGCAAGAATTACATTTGTGAAGTTGAGATTGCAAATTTAATTACGTGTCAGTCTTGCAAAGGAAAACATCTTCCAGTAAACATGCTCAAGACCTTTTCAACTGCCCAGCAAAGCTTTTGTCTAATTGTTGAAAAATAGATATGCTATAAAAGTTGTAGCATAACACTGCTGAAAGATTGAAATGCAGTTTTGTTATGGTAATAGTTGTTGTTCTTACAGTGAAGCATATCTATTGCCATCACAGAAATTTAAGTCTTTCTTATTGACACTTACATCTTTAATGCCCACATGGCAGAAACTTCTTTACTGTAGAACAAAGTTATTTTTCTTTTCTTAGAAAGCTTTAGGATTCATTGTCATAGATCCAAAAAGTGTTTCTCATTACTCGTAAACAAGATACCTCAGTGTACTCAGATTCAAATAATGCATTTTTCAGTGATAAGGCTATCCAGAGGAACACTTGAGAGATATACTTCTGTCTTTCCAAGTTTATTTGGACAATTAAAAAGCAGAAAATTGTCTGTTCTTCCCTTCACTCTTCTGACACAGACCAATGTATGTCCAAAACAAGTGAGCAGAAGTCAAGAACACAGGGAGACCTTATGCATGTGTCACCTTTCTCTTACAAGAAGAACGTCTTCTAAAAAGTGATTCCCGAAAAACATTAATGGATATAATAACAAGTATTCATGCAGGAACTGCAGAAGTAAAAGAAGGTGCATTTCTTAGCAATGTGCAGGTGCTCAATCCTAACCCATGGAAGCCCTGAAATCAGTACCACCTTCAATGCAGCATATATGATCATTGTTTTGAGATTGAAATCATAAGTACACAATTTTCACTGTTCAATTGCTTTTCCTTCCTATCTATTCACTGAGGCTTTTTGTAAACCCTTCAGCCATCCAGAATATCACTCCTGTTTTGTCTGTTTTGCCTTTCAAACTTTTCATTTATTTCAATACAAAGTGTATATATATGGTACTAAAATGACAAATATTTCTAATGATGACATGCTTGACATACCAAACTGTCTTTCAATTAGTAGAGTAAAGCCTTACAGCTTTTCAGGACCTCATGAATAAATGAACTAAAGCAAAACACATGGGACTCTTACTGTTGTTCAGCCTTAGTAAAAGTGGACTCTAAACACACAGGCAGACTGGGAATTACTTTTGTTCAGTTTTTAAATGAGAAAGAGTTGGCTGCATAGAAGGACCATATTACATGGTTAAATTTAGCATAAAAATAAGTCCTATTTTAACTTCAGTAACACAGCGGCTCCACTGTGAAATAAAAGTCTACATGGAAAACACACTTCAGACCTTGATCTACATCAGCTCCTTCAACAATGCATTTTTAATGCCAAATTTTATTCATTCAAGAAACTGTCTTGAGTTTTAGGATCTGGCATTGACAAAACCAATACCTATTTAAATGCAAAATTTCTTTAGAAACTTGTACTACTGACATATGGTTTACATACACAAATAATTTCCTGTGATTTAAAATCAAACTTATTTTTTTGTGATCCAGTTTCACAATTAGACTGATGATTCCTTCAGAAGGATTTTACATTAAGTAATTATCAACTGCAGCAATATATTAATTGTCTTGCAACTACATTTGAGTGCCATGGAAAGTGAAGAAGAGTTTGTATAATTTTTGCTGGAATTGCTTCTATAACATCTGTGTGAGGCTCAATGATGGGTTTCTTCCTCCTCTCTGCTTGCCTATAAGAAAGTGTCATACTAATTTGACTATATTTGTATTATCATTCTGAGGACACTGAGAATTTTGTCAGCCAGACAGGGTGTACTTTTTTTGACTGAAAATAGCTGAGAAAAACAACAAAAGTAATACTGGGGACGATGACAAAGCAAAAGCCTCGTATGAATAAAGCAATTACGTATAAAGTAAACATGAAAAAAAGAGCCGGGCAGTTATAGCATCTGCCGTTCAAGATATCTGGGATGGCAGATGCTATCTAAACATATACATGTGTGTGTTTGTATATTTATATTTATAATATATATATATATCACAGATAGATATATATATATAGATATATAATATATCACAGAATCACAGAAACATTCAGATTGGATAAGAACCTCAGGAACACCAAGTCCAACCAATAACCCTGTGGTTCACCCTAAACCATATCTCCAAACACCATATCCAAACGACTTGTAAACACATCCAGGGTTGATGATTCAACCACCTCCCTGGGCAGCCCATTCCAGTGTCTGTTTTTTTTCACCTAATGTCCAGTCTAAATCTACTCAGTCACAGCTTGAGGCCATTCTTTCTTGTTGTATCACTAATGACTTCTGAGAAGAGACCAGCGCCAACCTCTCCACAATGCCCTTTCAGGTAGCTCCTCTTTTTCATATTAAGCAGCCCCAGTTCCTTCAGGCACTCCCCATAATATTTATTCTCCAAGCCTTTCACCAGATTCATTGCCCTCCTCTGCATCTCCACATCTCTCGTAATGAGGTGCCCAAAACTGAATACAATACTCAAGTCATGAGCTCACCAGAATTGAGTACGATAGGACAATTGCCTCCCTGTTTCTGCTGGACACAGCATTTCTACTACAAACCATGATGCCACTGACTTTCTTTGCCACCTGGGCACACTGCTTGCTCATATTGAGTTGTCTATTATAACCCTCAGGTCCCTTTCTGCCAGAAAGCTTCCCAGGCACACTTCCCCAGGTCTGTAGCATTGCTTGGGGTTGTTGTGGCACAAGTTCAGGACCTGGCATTTGGCCTTGTTGAAGCCCATTAACATTGGCTCATCAATCCAATCTGTCCAAGTCCCTCTGTAGATCCTCCCTACTGTCTTGAAGATCAACATTGCCACCCCACTTGGTGTCATCTGTGAACTTACTGATGACACATTCTATGTCTTCATCAAGGTCATCAATAAAGATGCTATACAGAAGTATACATATGTGTATGTATTCTCTGGCTACAGACGGAAGGGTAGATGTGAAGGTCCTTATGTATGCTTGTTTGGTACACCATCCAGATCCCAGTGAGCATGCCTTAGTTTACATTTTGCTACCAAACAATCAAGTAGACATGATGGTAATATATATATTTTCATGTTGTTTTGAACTTAAATTTTAAATTCTGATATTATCATCACACATGACTGAATTCCCATTTTCTTGAAAATGCTGAAGTACCTTATCACACGCTGTCATTGTGTACAGAACTTTCCCAAGCCTGACAGTTTTGCAATTTTGGTCCTTTTGTCCTCATTCATATCACTAACATATATTTAGCTAAAGACTCCAGGTCTGATAGTCGTACCCTAAAATATATTTTTCTTTTAATCACAGACAAATAGCTTGAAGTAGTTTTGACAGTTTCTCTGTACTAACTTTACCTATTGTGTTAAACTTACTAAACTTTCATGGATTGGAAAGCCTCTCCCCCAGAAAATTAGATACTACAGTGTAAATTTAATTCCTAAATCTTAATATTCTTTAAAATCACCCAGCCTCCTCCTTGAAAAATTGACACACTATGACCTAGACAAGTGGTCTGTGCAATGGGTTGGAAACTGACTGACAGGCTGCATCCAGAGGTTGATAATAAATAGCTCTTTCTCAGACTGGCAACCTGTCATTAGTGGGGTTCATGAGGATTAATACTGAGCCCATCATGGTTTAATATCTTCATTAACAATTTAGATATTAGAATTAATAGCACCCTAATGAAGTTTGCTGAAGACACAAAAAAATAAGTAATGGAAATTGACACCCCAGAATGGAGAGCCACCTTCCAGGAAGATCTTTACAGGTTGGTCGAGTGGGCAAGAAGGAATTGTATGCATTTTAATAAGGCCAAGTGTTGGGTCTTACACCTGGGAACACATAACTCAGGAATGCAGCTCAGGTTGGGAGACACCTGGGTTGAGAGGAGCACTGTGGAGAGGGACCTAGGAGTGTTGGTGGAGAAAAGGTTCAACATGAGTGAACAGTGTGCTGCAGTGGCAAAGAAAGCCAAGAGGATGCTGAGTTGCATTAATAAGGGTATCACAATTTGGGATAAAGATGTCATTCACCCACTCAACACTGGTCAGGCTGCATCCTGAATACTTCGTACAGTTTTGGCCCCTGCTACACAAGAAGGAAGCAAATAGCCTGGAATGGGTTCAGAGAAGGGCCACAAGAATGATCGATGGACTGGAAGACCTCTCATGTGAAGGAAGGTTGAGACAACTGGCTTAATTCAGCCTTTAGAAGAGAAGGCTTAGAGGGGATCTCATAACCATGTACAAATACCTATGGGGTGGCTATCATGAGGAGAGAGACTTCCATTTTATGAAGAGTCAAAAGGAAAACACGAGGGCTGAGTACAAGTTGCTACTGGGGAGATTTTGATCAGATGCAATAAAAAAAAAATTTCCCTGTTTTGAGCTATTAAACTTTGGAATAAACTCCCAGAGGAGGTGATGGATTCCCCTATGTCAGACAGTTTCAAGGCCGAGTTTGGCAGGGTGCTAGGCCAGCTCATTTAACCTATATTCTTAATCTGGAAGGTTGGACTAGGTGATCCTTGACGTCCCTTCCAGATTGGTATTCGATGAATCACTGTGCTAGCTTGAGCCTAGCTGGGATGTTTTGGTGAAAAGAACTAGATAATAGGCTGAGAAATGAAAACAATGGTGAGGTCTACTTCCCTCACAGTCTTGCTGAGATGTGTACAAAGAAGAAAAAAAAGCAAAACAAAAGATAAAATCACTTTGCTCTGCACTTCGCTTGGGCACTTCGTGCTGGGCTGTTCTCTTGGCTCTTGGCCTGCTGGGGAGAGCTGAGGCTGCTGGCTGAACTCCATCCTGCTTTCTAACCTCACCCTCCATTTGCTTTGCTGATTCACCTTGCTTCTTAATCCTCTTGGCCAAACCTCCATTCTTCCTTGGGACTGGGGCAAGGTTGAGAGGGGTAGGGGGAAGGAGAGGGGGTGGTTGAGAGCCCTTCCTGGGGACTCAGGTTTCTGTGAGGGGAGTTGTGTTTGTATTACCTTTTTACCTTGTATATTTCTGTATATATCTGTATATACTGTAAATATCTGCTTGCAAATTGTGCCAGATGTAAATATAAGCTTCATTCAAATTTCCAGAGACGGCTGAGTCTAGTCTGGGTGATTTCTAAAGTGGGGGCGGGCAGGGAACACCCAAACCATCACAATCACATTTTAAAAATTCAATTCATAAGGCTGTATTTGCAGTCAGATTTCCAGAATATGTCCAGAGTTACACTGGTTAGTAATATGGTCTAGCCAATGTTATGGTGTTAAGTCATAGGCTGGACTTGATGATCTCAGAGGTCTATTCCACCCTCAGTAATTCTGTGATATCCTCTATTCCTTTTAGATAACAGCTAATTTTGATATACTAGATATGAGGAGGTCAAACACATACACAAAGGATCTGTGAAATGTACTAAAGGCATAGTTAGAAGGACATAACATTCTCTGACTTGCAATTTCTGGGCTTCAAAGTTGGCTGCTGAATTCCTTCCACTCACTGCTGCCTGACACCCACATCACCTCTGGGTCTGTCCCAGACTCTCTAAATAATCCCAGAAACACTGCACCTTTGAGGTTTGCACCGATCATTGTAGTCCATTGTAGACTCTGAATGTACATCCTTTGAACTCTCCTTTGTCCCCATTTTGTGTGGGTTACATTTTCATTTTTTAGCTCCTTGTTAAGCACTTTATTCCCAGACCTATATTAGCTCCTTGTTAAGCACTTTATTCCCAGACCTATAATCTCTCTCTTCAACCAAGTCTTGTTCCCATGTGCTCCTGTGACAGCCATGGACACTATGTTTTTCCGGCTCACAGCCAGAAAACTTGTAACACTTTGGTACTGACCTTGCAATTTTCATTCTTGTCATTTTCTTCATCTCTCTAGCAAGTTAATATGCTTAGGACAAAGCCGAAGCAATTTATCTTTGCTCCTCTCTTACCTGCCAAAAATAAGATCTTCTGCTTCTCACATAAAAATGCTCTATGTACTTAATATAATTTTTGAAAATTCTTCTCCAGGCACATAAAACTGATCAGCTACAACACTTTGACTAGAAAATATGTTGAAGAGAATCAGAATGTTCTCTGAGCACTGCAGTACTGTTTGTAACTTGTCTTTTCTTCATTGAGAAGACACACCACTCAATACAAAAAGAACTAAGAACGACTGTGTTTTCACATCACATGCAAGGTTTATTCTACTTATTTCTGGTGTTAAGCAAATTATCCTTAGCTGAAAATTGTGGCTGGTGCTTGTTACACACATAGTCTCAGAGTATCTGAAATACCCATCGCTTTCTAGAGTCTATAAACAAAATTTGTGTATGTTTGGTTGGGTTTATTTTGGAAGAAACCAGTAGAGATATAATCAGTTAAGTTATACAATCTTTTTTCTGCTCTGCACCATCATAGAATGATTTAGGTTGGGAGGGACTTCTGTTGTGGAGGGCCCATAGGCCCGAAAATAGACTTACATATGCCTTGCCCTGCTGAACATGTTCTTTCTGCTCATAGCCAGAGGTGAGCGCATGGCGAGCGCAGAGGGGCACAATGGGCCTGGTGCGTGGAGTCTGGCCTCATCCCCATATTTGGAAAGTCCAGGCCTGTGGCTCCTTGCCTATTATGGTAAGGTTGCCTGACTACCAACCTGATTGGTCATTGTGTGGCCAATGAGACCACTGATCTCAGCCCACATATAATAAATAGAGATACACAGGCTCACGTGCCAGTGCATTCACTCACTAGCTCTTTCGCTCACTTGCTCACATGCTAGCTCACTCGTACTTACTTGCAGAGCTCACTTAATCCTGCCTTTACGGAGCTCAGACTCCCCATGCAGCCGTGCATCCCACTGCATGCCCACTGCCTTATTGCCTGGTGCGTGCCACTGACATGAGTTGCCAGGAGCAGACCCACTTGTCTGCACGGGATCATGTTTCCTCTGCACCTGGAAATCCTGCCTACGAATTCCCTGGACACAGTATCCAGAAGGAGCCAGCAGCACAAGGTCAGAGACTATTCCCTCTGAAGCCAGGAGGATTCCAGCCTCAGAGTCCACAGGCGGAGACCCTGAGGAGTTGGACACTTCATATAGGCTGTGACATAGCCCCGGAAGGTGATCTATAACTAATCAGAATTGTGAGTAAATGCCTCTGTAATTTCTATTGTGCCTGCCATAGAGCAGAAAGCTTTCAGCCCACCCTGCTGAGCAAATAGTATATAGACCCCAAGCGGCATTAAGCCACAGGGAAAACTCTCTCTGTTTAATACTTTGAATGTATGCTAGTTGTTATAATAGCTACAGGTTGATATATATTCCCATAATGTCTTCATAACCGTGTAGAATAAATATTAATATTATAAGTTCAGTGGTTGGGGGTGGTGAGAGTTCAAATATTGAAGTTAATAAATATATATATTTTTATAAATATTCTCT
>WAAF01020446.1:0-22213 GCA_013400475.1 Tricholaema leucomelas
TAAACCATTCTATGATTCTATGAAAAGCAAAGATGCTTATAAAGTAAATGTCTCTTAAGAAGTAAGGGTGCTTCAAAAAATAAAGGTCCCCCAAAAGTTAAGTTTCCTAAAAAATAAAGGTCCCAACAATTAAAGGTCCTTAGTAAAGGAAGGAAGGAAGGAAGGAAGGAAGGAAGGAAGGAAGGAAGGAAGGAAAGAAGGAAGGAAGGAAGGAAGGAAGGAAGGAAGGAAGGAAGGACGGAAGGACAAACAAACACAGAATGCTCTTGATGGTGCCAACACACAGGCCTCGATGTGGGTTATTAGAGCTGCAGAGGTGCTGAGGACACAGGAACATCCCTCTGAGGAGAAAAGTCTGAGACCTGGGGCTGTTTAGTCTGGAAGAGAGGAGCCCAAGAGGGGATCTCGTCAACGCTGATCAGTAATTGAGGGATGGGTGTCAGGAGAAAGGGAACAGACTTTTTTCAGTGGGACCCAGTGACAGGACAAAGAGTAATGGGCACAAACTGGATCATAAGAAGTTCTATGTAAACATAAGGAGACACATCTTTTATTTAAGGGTGACAGAGCCCTGGGGCAGGCAGACCAGAGAGATGGTGGAGTCCTCCTCTCTGGAGACTTTCCAAACCCACTTGGACATGTTCCTGTGTGATCTTCTCTATGTGCCCCTGCCTCGGTGGGGGAGTTGGACTTGATCTCCATAGCTTCCTTCTGACTCCTACCAATCTGTGCTTCTGTGATTGTTAAGCAGCACACACATGTACTCAAATACATGTTCTCAAATATATGCACTGGGTGGGCACAATCCCAAGCACAATTCCAGGCTGGATGGGGAATGGCTGAGAGCAGCCCTGAGGAAAAGGACCTGGGGGTCTGGGGTGGTGAAAAGCTCAACATGAGCTGGCAGTGTGAGTGCAGCCCAGACAGCAACTGTGTGCTGGGCTGCAGCAAGAGCAGTGTGGGCAGCAGGGCAAGGGAGGGGATTCTGCCCCTTTGCTCTGCTCTCCTCAGACCCCACCTGGAGTACTGTGTGCAGTTCTGGAGCCCCCAACACAAGAAGGACATGGAACTGCTGGAGCGGGTCCAGAGGAGAGCCACGAAGATGCTCAGAGGGCTGCAGCAGCTCTGCTATGAGGACAGGCTATGAGAGTTGAGGCTCTGCAGCCTGAGGAAGAGAAGGCTTTGAGGAGATCTTGGAGTGGCCTTCCAGTATCTGAAGGGGAGATCATCACAGTGGCTCCATTTTAATAGAAAGGGGGTTTTCAGCCAGAGGGAGTTCTTTTGGAGCTGGGTTGTGATGATTGCATGTGAGGTTGGAGTTGGATTGTGACTACATCCAACTATGAGGACAGGCTACAAGAGTTGGGGCTCTGCAGCCTGGAGAAGAGAAGGCTTCGAGGAGACCTTGGAGTGGCTTTCCAGTATCTGAAGGGAGCCTACAGGAAGGCTGGGGAGGGACTATTGACAAGGTCTGGTAATGTCAGGACGAGGGGGAATGGGTTTAAGCTGGAAGAGGGGAGATTTAGACTGGATGTTAGGAGGAAGTTCTTTACAGTGAGGGTGGTGAGACACTGGCACAGGTTGCCCAGGGAGGTTGTGGATGCTTCCTCCCTGGAGATGTTGAAGGCCAGGTTGGATGAGGCCTTGAGCAACCTGTTCTAGTGGGAGATGTCCCTGCCTATGTCAGGGGGTTGGAGCTGGATGAGTTTTGAGGTCCCTTCCAACCTAAACCATTCTGTGATTCTGTAATATTCTTCAGCAGATTAAAAAAAGGAATCATTGACTCTGCCATGAATTTCTTTCCTGCAAGAGTGGTCAGGCATTGGAAGAGGCTACCCAAAGGAGGTGGTGGAGTTTTTATCCCTGAAGGCATTCAAGAAACCTGTGGGCATGTCTCTTTGGGACACAGTTTAATGGCCATGGTGGTGTTGGTTTGATGATTGAACTTAATCTTAGAGGTCTCTTCCAACCCAAACAATTCTATGATTCTCTGAGTGTATTTATATTGCTCTTCTGCACCCAAGCTTCTCCCCGGTAGATATGCTTTGGATATTGTAATGTATCTGCTTCTGACTCCTGAATAATGTGTTGGGTCCTCTCCAAAGACAGCAAACATTTGCACAGAAGCTGTATTCTGGGTAACACAAACTTTGATCAGCAGGAAACATTGTGCAGCGCTTACCGCTCTAAAAAAAAACCAATATCACTTTGTTCTACTCCAACATGCTCTCTTCCAGCTGAGGACTCAAAAGGTTCACAAAAAAACCTCCCAGATACAAACTGATTCCATTTCCCCTCTGCCTCCCCACGCTGAATCAGATGAATTTCAAATGTGCTGCTATTTAACCAGCATCTGAAGTTTTCGGTCTGGGTTTTGTTTGCTGTTTGGTTTTGCCTTTAGCATTTGCAACTCTAAGCATTGCACTCCCAAAATTATCCCCTCCAATGGGGACACTGCACCTTGGGATATGTTTCCATGGCTATGGTGGTGGTGGTGGGTTGATGGCTGCACTTGATCAGAGAGATCATGTCTTTCCAAGACAGAGGATTTAGAATCACAGAATTAATCAGGTTGGGAAAGACTTTTGAGATCATCACATCCAACCCATCACCTAACACCTTCTAATTAACTAACCCATGGCACTAAGCACCTCCAGGGATGGGGACTCCACCACCTGCCCAGGCAGCCCATTCCAATGCCAATCACTTTTGCTGTGAAGAACTTCTGCCTAACATCCAGCCTAAACCTGCCCTGGTACAGCTTGAGGCCATGCCCTCTTGTTCTGTCCCTGGGTGGCTGACAGAAGAATTCTGTCTCTGGGTACCTGGCAGAAGAATTCTGTGATTTTACGACCTGTAGTCTTAGGAAGAAAGTAGTTTCTCCTCAGGATTTACCACAGCTGTTAGAAGCAGCTCAGATGCCCACACACAGGACATCAAAGTAACCATTTGGACTCTATGAATGACCATCTGAGTGTCTCCTCCTACTTGGTCAGTGTTAGGTTTTTGGCTCCTGAGCTGACTTGGCTCTATTCAGATCTACAACCTGCTCAAAGGTGCATGAAGAAGAGTGTGGGAAGCAGGTCAAGGGAGATCCTCCTTCCTTTCTACCTTGCCCAAAGAAAGCCACAGCTGGAGAACAGGGTCCAGTTCTGGGCTCCTCAGTTGAATAGAGAAAGGAAAATACTGGAAAAGCCCAGAGGAGGTCCCACAGATGCTGAGGGGTCTGGAGCATCTCTGTAAGTAGAAAAAGGCTGAGAGCCCTGAAGCTGTTGAGCCTGCAGAAGAGGAGCCTGAGAGGGGATCTGATGGGAGCAAGTGGATGGGGCCAGAATCTTCTCAGTGACACTCAGTGATGGCACAAGGGACAATGGGCACAAACTGGAACCCAGGAGATTCCATCTGACCAGGAAGAGGCTACATGAGCAACTGTTTGGGGTGTCTTATGACTGTATAGACAAGGCACTTGTGTGGCTCCCAGGTTTAATCACAACCCCATAGAGCATGAGGATCCAGCAGATGTAGAAACATTTTTTCCCATGAGTGTGCTGGAGCCCTGGAGCAGACTGCCCAGAGAGGTTGTGGAGTCTCCTTGTCCGGAGAGCTCCCAAACCCAGCTGTGCATTGTGATCCTCCTGGTCAGGCTGCTGTGGGTACTCCTGCTTTAGCATGGGGATCAAGCTGTATGAAGACTGCAGGTCCTATCCCAGTACCAGCAGGCTGGGATTTGGAGACTCTGTGTTTGAAGTCACAGAGATAAAGGCACTGAACCATTCTTGGTGTTGCATTCCACTGCTCTACAGAAGCATTATTTTCGTGAGCACTTCAAAACAATGTTCCTTCTGATCCTTCACTTGGTTAATCTTGTAAAAAGCAAACGTAGTTGGATGTGTCTGAAATATTAAAAGCTGTGCTTTCCAAGACAGACATTCCAGAAGTATCACATTCACATCAAGGATAAAGCAGAGAATCAGAGAATAGAATCATAGAATCAGTCAGGGTTGGAAGGGACCACAAGGATCATCCAGTTCCAACACCCCTGCCATGGGCAGGGACACCTCACACTAGATCAGGCTGTCCAGAGCCTCATCCAGCCTGGACTTAAATACCTCAGGGACGGGGCCTCAACCACCTCCCTGGGCAACCCATTCCAGGCTCTCACCGCTCTCATGCTGAACAAATTCCTCCACATGGCCAGTCTGAACCTACCCATTCCCACCTTTGCTCCTTTCCCCCCAGTCCTGTCACTCCCTGATAGCCTCAGAAGTCCCTCCCCAGCTTTTTTGTAGGCCCCCTTCAGATACTGGAAGGCCACAAGCAGGTCACCTCGCAGCCTCCTCTTCTCCACACCGAACAACCCCAACTCTTTCACTCTGTGCTCACAGCAGAGCAGCTCCAGCCCTCTCATCACCCTCGTGGCCCTTCTCTGGACACGCTCCAGCATGTCCACATCCCTCTTGCCCCAGGGGCTCCAGAACTGGATGCAGTACTCCAGGTGGGGTCCCACCAGAGCGGAGTAAAGGGGGAGAATCGCCTCCCTCGGCCTGCTGGCCACACTTCTCCTGATGCAGCCCAGGATCTGCTTGGCCCTCTGGCCTGCAAGTGCACACTGCTGGCTCATGTCGAGCTCCTCATCCACCAGCACCCACAAGTCCCTCTCCTCAGGGCTGCTCTCCAGCCAGTCACTGCCCAGCCTGGAGTTGTGCTTGGGGTTGCCTCGACCCAGATGCAGGACCTTGAACTTGGTCTTGTTGAACCTCATGAGCTTGGCTTGTTCCCACCTCTCCAGCCTCTCCAGGTCCCCCTGGGAGGCATCCCTGCCCTCCAGCGTGGCTGCTGCACCACACAGCTTGGTGTCATCAGCAAACTTGCTGAGGGTGAATGATGGTATATGAAAAAAACCAACTTTCTCCTTGTCTGCTCACCTTACCTCACTTACCTAAACCACCCCAGGAATCAAGCAGGGCCCACAGGAAATGGGGGGTTTTAGGAGTGGGTTTGATTAAGTGCCCAATAAATCTGCAGTGCTCAGGATTATTACTGCTTTCACAAAGAGAATAATGTGTGCTGTAGGCAGGAAGAGCTTCCTGGTGGGGACACTGATGGGGGAATAGGTGATAGGGAGGAAAAGAAGCACTGCTGCTGGGGACTGGAGGCCACAGGGACAGGAGAAAAACACAAGCTGGGAGTAAAACCAGCTAACTGTCTCAGACTCTCCTCATAGTAGAGCAGCTCCAGCCCTCTGTTCATCCTGGTGGTCTTTCTCTGGACACCTTCCAGCACATCCATAGCCCTCTTGCACCAGGGGCTCCAGAACTAGACGCAGCCCTCTATGTCCTAATGTCCAGCCTAACTCTCCCCTAGCCCAATGTCAAGCCATTTTCTCTCCTATCACCTGATAGTGGGAAGAAGAGACCAACACCCACCTGGCTCCAACCTGTCGTCAGGGAGTTGTAGATAGCAATGAGGTCTCCCCTCAGCCTTCTCTTTTGCAGACTAAACAACTCCAATTCCCCCAGCAGCTCTTCTCTAGACCCTTCACCAGCTTCCTCGCCCTTTTCTGGACCTACTCCAGCCTCTCAATGACACCTCCTGGTGTGAGGGGCCCAAAAGTGAAGGCAGTATTAGATATTCAGGTGCTGTGGGTAGTGGTTATGGGAGGCCAGAGAGTCCTGCAAAACATTCTGTGCAAATCACACGTACAGGCCCCATGGTCATAAGAAGCAGAACTTAAAAAAAAGAAGCGATATAATTTTCTCTGTAGTTGATGAACTTTTGCTTTTCTGTCCCTGACCTGTGCACACTTTCATGGTGGGATCAAAATCAGAGAAGAAGATGATGAGAAAAATGACCACTGGTGAAGGAACAGGTCACCAACACACAGGTGAGGAGGTTTGGTCACATTCACAGGAGCCCAGGTGATGAGTAAATATGTTATGAAAGTGACCTAATTATGACAAGCTTCAGCTTGGCTGGGCACAACTGGACTAGAAAATTGGACCAGACTTTTAATTCAGAGACTATTAAACAGCAGAGGAAGAAAGGACCAAATACAGCTTCTGTCACAGCAGAGAGTGTTGTACAGGTTGGAAATGAGTGTAGAATCAATTGAATTAATTGCATTTAATTCCTGATTTTATATCTGCCTGAACCTTCTCTATGTTGCCTTACCAGTGGTAGGGAGGTGCTGGAACTGAAGACAAAATCTAGCCTGAAAATTGCATTTGGATACTAAATTTGGATAAATAAGATGTTTGGGTTGATGTACATCTTGGGGCTGCCCCAAGATCACAGGCTCACAGGATGTCAGGGGTTGGAAGGGACCAAAAGAGATCAGCAAGTCCAACCTCTCTGCCACAGCAGGAGCATACAATGGAGCTCAGGTCACACAGGAACACATCCAGACAGGCCTTGAAAGGCTCCACAGAAGGAGACTCCACAACCTCTCTGGGCAGCCTGTGCCAGTGCTCTGGGACCCTTACAGTCAAGAAGTTCCTCTTGTGTTGAGCTGGAACCTCCTGTGCAGCAGCTTCCATCCATTGCTCCTTGTCCTATCCCAGGCAGCAAATGAGCAGAGCCTGTCCCCCCCCTCCTGGCCTCCAGCCCTTAGATATTGATAAGCATTGATTAGATCCCCTCTCAGTCTTCTCTTCTCCAGACAACAGCTCCAGGTCCCTCAGCCTCTCCTCATCAGGCAGACTCTCATGGGACATTCTGTCTGAGCCAGAATGTGGCGGGATTGTGAGCTTTAGGCTCACAGTCTTTTGGACTTGATGATCTGAAAGGTCTCTTCCAACCACAATTGTGTGATTCTACAATTCTATGGTGGGAAAGTTGTGCTACTGGTGAGGGAATCCTGGGCTGTAGCAAGAGAAATGTGGGCAGCAGGGCCAGGGCAGTGATCCTCCCTCTCTGCTCTGCACTGAGGAGACCCCACCTGAAGTACTGTCCCTGGGACAAAAGGGACATGGATGTGCTGGAAGGTGCCCAGAGAAGGGCCACGAGGATGATCAGAGGGCTGGAGCTGCTCTGCTGTGAGGAGAGATTGAGGGAGTTGGGGCTATTCCTCTGTCTGCAGAGGAGAAGGCTCCCAGGTGACCTTATTGTGGCCTTTCAGTGCCTGAAGGGGGCTACAAGAAAGCTGGGGAGGGACCTTTTAGGCTGTCAGGTAGTGCTAGGACTGGAGGGAATGGAACAAAGCTAGAAATGGGTAGATTCAGAGTGGATGTGAGGAAGAAGTTGTTCAGCATGAGGGTGGTGAGAGCCTGGCAGGGGTTGCCCAGGGGGGCAATGGAAGCCTCATCCCTGGAGGTGTTTAAGGCCAGGCTGGATGGGGTTCTGGACAGCCTGATCTAGTGTGAGGTGTTCGCGCCCAGGGCAGGGCAGTTGGAACTGGATGATTCTTGTGGTCCCTTCCAACCCCGACTGATTCTATGAAATTTCTTAGCAGAAAGGCTGCCTGGGGGGCTTGTGAAGTCACCAGCCCTGTAGGTGTTCAAGAAATGTTTGGATATGGCACTTGGGAGACATGCTTTTGACGTCCATGGTGGTGTTGGGTTGAAGGTTGGAGCTCATGATCATGAAGGCCGTTTCCAACCCAAACAATTCTATGATTCTGTGACCTACTTACACTTCATAAACCAGGAGCTGTGATATGAGAGACCCTCAGTGCCTGAACTAAAGCTTCAGCTCAATCAGCCTTCCCCCCCCCACACCACCACCACACACTGTTTCTATTGGCATTTCAATGACATTTTTAATAGTTAATTTTAGATTTCCTTAATAACTGTCTTCAGCCAGAATTAAGAGAATGAAGTGGGAGGGTGATTACAAGTGCCCTGGTGAGTCCAATCATAACTGGTTTGCCTCAAGTGCTGCAATACAATTTAACTACTATCAAGATGACCTAAAGTAGCAACTAGATGGCGAAACACTTCAACCCTTCTCGCCCTCTAGCACATTTTAAAGCACCTGATTTGGCCAGTTTAGTGATAGAGTTCCTGTGGTAAATTCAAGGTAATTATGGCAGAACACATGGAGGTAAATCTATGGAGATAAACACTTTTAATTAATTAATTCAAGCTGTGAGGGGCCTGGAGCATCTCTGTGAGCAGCAAAGGCTGAGGGACCTGGGGCTGTTGAGCCTGCAGAAGAGCAGCCTGGGAGGGGAGCTGAGCAATGCTCAGCAAGAGGGAAGGGACTTGTGAGGGGCAAGAGGATGGGGCCAGACTCTTGGCAGTGGTGCCCAGGCACAGGCCATGCAGATCCATCCCTCTTTGCTAGATTCCCTTGTAATTTAAATCCAACTGACCAGATGGAGGGGACCAATCTTTGTACCTAAGGCTACAAATCTCATCACACCAGGAAGCAGCCCCCCTGGTCCTTGGAATTATGGCTATATGCAGCCAGGAGAACAAACAACCTGTTTGACCATGAGCTCAGCTTGACCCATTTAACAGAACACTTTCATACCTGTGATCCTAAAGCCATTCCCTAAAGGGGCTTTGCAGTGCAGGGAGCTGCACTCCATGAAACCACACATCTCAGGAGGTCATGAGGGTGGGGCTGGGATCTTCTCAGCGATGCCCAGTGACAGGACATTGGGGCAACAGGCACAGAATGGAATCCAGGAGGTTCCATCTGGAGAAACATCTTGATTTTGAGGCTGGTGGATCCTTGGCTGCCCAGAGAAATTGTGGAGTCTTCTTTGGAGAGCTTCCAAGCCCATCTGGGCATTGTGATGCTGGGCAAGCTGCTGTGGGTGCCCCTGCTTTAGCAGGTAGTTTGGCCTGGATGATCTTCAGAGGTCCTTTCCAACCTTCTTCATGATGGGATTTGGTAACTTGGAATTGTGTGAATATATTGTACTACCACATTAAATGTATAGCTACTTTTTATATTCATTTTATAGAGCTGTTTATATATTTATTTGCATAGCTATATAATATTTATGGCTCCTGCAGAGAAAAAGTGTTAAATCACCACACTACTTTGTACTATTTCATCAGCCACAAAGCAACCCATCAAACCACTGCACCTTTGACTGCCATCCAAGATGAGATCTTCCACCATGCCCATTAAAGCACAGAGCTGAGCTAACTCAATACTTTATAAGCCTAGATCCAAAGATCAGCCAATCTGATCATGTTGAGCTCTTTCTCAGACCTCCTCATACATTTGTGCTTAGTTTTTAACCCATCCCTCATTAAAACAAGGTCCACAACTACCTGAGGGGTGGTTGTAGCTAGGAGGAGGTTGCTCTCTTCTCTCAGGCAGCCAGCACCAGAACAAGAGGACACAGCCTCAAGCTGCACCAGGGGAAATTTAGGCTTGAGGTGAGGAGAAAGTTCTTCACTGAGAGAGTCATTGGACACTGGAATGGGCTGCCCAGGGAGGTGGTGGAGTCGCCGTCCCTGGAGCAGTTCAAGGCAGGACTGGACGTGGCACTTGGTGCCATGGTCTAGCCTTGAGCTCTGTGGTGAAGGGTTGGACTTGATGATCTATGAGGTCTCTTCCAACCTTGGTGATACTGTGAGACTGTGAAAACCAGCTGCATTATGGTGGTTAGGAACAGAATAACTGAAACAATTGTTTGTAGACCTGATGGAGTTAGATACTTGAGACACACAATCAGAGAATTGCTTTGGTTGGGAGAGACCTCCAAGGTCGTTGATTCCAACCATCAACCCAACACCACTATGGTCATTTAACCATATTCCTAAGTGCCACCCCCACACATTTCTGGAACACTTCCAGGGATGGTAACTCCACCACCTCCCAGGGCAACCTATACCAATGCCTGACCACAGCTGGATTCATTTGTGGTATGCCCCAGGGATCAGTGCTGGGCTCAATCCTGTTCAATATCATTATTGATGATCTGGACAAGGGAATTGAGTCCAGCTGATGCTGTTTGCAGATGAAACCAAAGTAGGAGCAGGTGTGGAGCTACTGGAGGGTAGGAGAGCCCTGCAGAGGGACCTGGCCAGGCTGGATGGGTGGGCAGAGGCCAATGGGATGAGATTTAACAAGGCCAAGTGCAGGGTTCTACACTTTGGCCACAACAACCCCAAACAGTGCTACAGGCTGGGGACAGAGTGGCTGGGCAGCAGCCAGGCAGAAAGGGACCTGGGGGTGCTGGTAGAGAGTAGCTGAAGATGAGCCAGCAGTGTGCCCAGGTGGGCAAGAGAGCCAATGGCATCCTGGCCTGGATCAGGAACAGTGTGGCCAGCAGGACAAGGGAGGTCATTCTGTCCCTGTGCTCAGCACTGGTCAGGCCACACCTTGAGTACTGTGTCCAGTTCTGGGCCCCTCAATTCAAGAGAGATGTTGAGGCGCTGGAACCTGTCCAGAGAAGGGTGACAAAACTGGTGAGGGGCCTGGAGCACAGCCCTGTGAGGAGAGGCTGAGGGAGCTGGGGGTGTGCAGCCTGCAGAAGAGGAGGCTCAAGGCAGACCTCATTGCTGTCTACAACTACCTGAAGGGAGGCTGTAGCCAGGTGGGGTTGGTCTCTTCTGCCAGGCACCCAGCAACAGAACAAGGGAACACAGTCTCAAGTTGTGCCAGGGGAGGTCTAGGCTGGATGTTAGGAGAAAGTTCTTGCCAGAGAGAGTGATTGGCATTGGAATGGGCTGCCCAGGGAGGTGGTGTAGATGCCATCTCTGGAGGTGTTGAAGAAAAGCCTGGATGAGGCACTTAGTGCCATGGTCTAGTTAATTGGCTAGGGCTGGGTGCTAGGTTGGACTGGATGAGCTTGGAGATCTCTTCCAGCCTGGCTGATTCTATGATTTATCTTGCAGAGAAGGCCTCAGTCCTTCAGATTTGTGACACAAAAGACAAACACACTCTCCAGCTCCCTCAGCCTCTCCTCACAGGGCTGTGCTCCAGTCCCCTTACCAGCCTTGCTGCCCTTCTCTGGACATGTCCCAGTACCTTATCATCTCTCTTGAACTGAGTGGCCCAGAATTGGACACAAGGTAGATTTCCCTCAGTATTGAAATGCTGCTCTAATGTGAGAGTCAAGCCTTCTCTTCTCCATGCTGAATAGCCTCAACTCTCTCAGCCAGGAGAGGTGCTCCAGCCCTCTCACCATCTTTGTGGTCCTCCTGTGGAGCCTCTCCAGCAGGTCTATGTCTCTCTTGTGTTGGTGCCCCAGAGCTGGACACAGCTGTCCATGTAAGTTCTCACCAGAGCAGAGTGGCAGAATCACCTCTATAAGCTGTCCAGGTTTCTTGTGATGTAGCCCAGGATGCTATTGGCCTTCTGGGCTGCACGTGCCTATTGCTGCTTCCTGTCCAGCTTCTCATCCACCAGCACACCTCAAGATCTCTTCATCCCCCAGCCAGCCTGGATTGATATGGAGGATTGCCCCAACCCAGGTGCAGGACCTTGCACATTGCCTTATTGCAGCTCATGAGGTTCTCCTCAGCCCACTTTTCCAGGCTGTCCAGATCATGCTGAACATTTCTAGCAGGGAGCATCGTGAAGAGCAAGCAAGCGTCGCATGTTCACTTACATCCTCCCCCATTAAACTTCCTTCTGATAACTATAACTCAGAAATTGGTGGTTTGGTATCTGGCAGCGAGCCTACAGAAGAGCCACATGCCCCAGAAGGCCTCATCTCATCCAGCTCCTAACACCCTGCTCCCAGCAGCACTTCGGGCTCACTACCATGCACTACACATTCCACACCTTCCGGCAGACTGAGTCACCACCAGCTGGTAACTCACAGCCACTGAGGTCTCTCCAGACTAGCAAGGGACCATGAAGAAACATCAGAAGGTGCAGAGACCACAGTCACACAGCTGAACAGCCCAGACCAGATCCTTCAGGACCTAGAATCATGAATTCATTTAGGTTGGAAGAGATCTTTAAGATCATCAAGTCCAGCTATTAGCCCAACACTAACAGGTTACCAGTTGAGGGCTGCCTGTCCTGGCTGCTCCTCCCTCCAGGTGCCACCTCTGCCTTCCTGCTCCCTGGTGCGGGGCACAAACTGTGGCAGTGCTCCTGATGTGGCCAGGAGCAAGTCCAAGGCAGAGCCTTTCTGCTGCCCAGCCTAGGCACTGCCTCTCCCTATCACGTTCCATCTGCTGGCAGCAGCCCTTGGCTGCAGAAATCCGCCCTGAGCTCCAAACATTGAAGTGAAGATACTGCTTTGCATCAAGAGCTCTTTGGGCTTCTGCACCCTTCCCCAGAGTGTTTCTGTTGCTGCTTTGAAGGAAAAGAGTAAACTTTCCTGAATGAAGCCAACCCAAAATCAGAGAGAACAAGGATGTGCAGCTTGTTCCTGTGCTCCTGATCCCCAGAGCGTGAAGAGCTCTAAGACATTGTCACTGCGAACATCCACACGTGTTACTAAAACCCAGAGCTGGCAAAATGGAAGGAAAATCTCTCCTTAGATACCTCAGCACTTGAGCTGGCAACCTATTAAGTCCTGCTGAAAAAAGATATTGGATTTTAGGCTGGAGAAGAGGAGCCTGGGAGGGAATCTTCTTAATGCTTGACAACAGCTAAAGGGTGGAGGGAAGGAGATGGGGTCAGACTCTTCACAGGGGTGCCCAGTGACAGGACGAGTGGCAACAGACACAAACCAAAATCCAGGAGGTTCCACCTAAACATAAGGATGAACTTCTTTTCTGTGAGGATGCCAGGCAGGCTGATCCAGAGAGGTTGCAGAGCCTTCCTCTCTGGAGAGAGCCCAAAGCCACTTAGCCATGGTGATCCTGGGCAAGCTGATTTAGCACTGGGTGGATGATATCTGCTGCCTGTTTTTCCATAAACACAAACATCCTAACCAGACTACATCAACCAGAACTTGGTTTGAAAAGTCCCCCTCCCTTCCTCCTATTTCCTCGGAGGGAACCGTCCTCATGTTGTCCTTGCTTCATTAAGCTCATTAAGTCTGTAGCCAGCAGCAAAGCCACAGCAAGCCTCCAGACCTGCAGCTTACAGATGGTCCTCTCCCCAATTAGGAAGAAATGGGAGTTTCAAAGCCTTGTTTTCTTCTTCAGATGGATATTTATAACTCTTACTAGGTCTTGCTTCCCACCAGTTCATAACACCAACCTGCCCACAAGTCTTTTAGAATCATGGAATTGTTTGGCTTGGAAAAGATCTCCAAGATCATCAAGCCCAACCTTCATCCTAAGGCCACCACAGCCATTAAACCATGTCCCAAAGTGCCACATCCATACATTTCTTGGACACCTTCAGGGATGGTGACTGACAAAACAACCATACCACCAACACCAGTAGCTCTGGAGTTCCATAAGGGAACCTTGCTCTAAAGCAACATCTCTCCTCCACACATAACAGCATCTGTTGAAGCCCAAACAGTCCTGCAGAGCAAGACCACAAAGCTGTCAGTCAGTTGTTCCCAAGGAAGAAAGGACAAAGTTCTGCAGCATCTCCTTCAGACCTGGAATAAATTTAGCAGGAGCGTTTGCACTGTGTGGGATGTGGCTCTCGGGAAGGGAGGACAACAGCCTCCAGAGCTGCTTTATGGTGGGGAGTTAGCTACAGACAGAGAGCAGATGAGCGTGGCCCCTGCACAAGGATGACACAAATTCCTGAAGCTTTGCATATCTTTTTTCTTGGGGGTGTCAGATGATGAAAAACTCAACACGAACCAGCAATGGTTGCTTGCAGCCCAGAAGGCAGCCACAGGCTGGGCTGCATGGAAAGCAGTGAGAGCAGCAGGACAGGGAGGGGATTCTGCCCCTTTGCTCTGGTGAGACTGCAACACAAAAAGGGCATGTTGAAGTGGGTCCAGAGGAGACCACGAAGATGATCAGAGGGCTGGAGCAACTCAGCTATGGGGATAGGCTGGGAGAGTTGGGGCCGTTCAGCCTGGAGAGGAGAAAGCTCCAGGGAGACCTTAAAGCAACATTCCAGTAACTGAATGGAGTCCACAGGAGAGCTGGGGAGGGACTTTTCACAAGGGCTTGTAGTGCTAGGTTGAGAGGCAGTGGCTTTGAGCTGGAAGAGAGGAGATTTAGACTATCGATTAGGAAGAAATTCTTTCCAGTGAGGGTGGTGAAACACTGGAACAGGTTGCCCAGGGAGGCTGTTATCACAAATCGGAGTAGTTTCCCCAGACCAATCATGGAGTCACCATCCCTGGAAGTGTTTAAATGATGTGTGGACCTGGTGCTTAGGGACAGGGTTTAGTGCTGACATTGCAGTGCAGGGTTGAAAGTTAAACTAGATAATCTTGAAGTTGCCCTCCAACCAAAGATATTCTGTGATTCTGTTGTGGAGGTCCCCACCTGGAGGTGTTCATGACCACTTTGCATGAGGCTTTGAGCACCCTGGTCTAGTGGGAGGTGTGCCTGCCTGTGGCAGAAGGGTTGGAACTGGATGATCTTGAAGATGCTTTCCAACCCAACCTGTTCCATGAGCCTATGCTCAGTTTAAAATCATTTTTTTTTCTGTGAAGCCAGCAAAACACCAAAGACATCAAACTGTTCACTAAATGATGTCTGCCTGTGCTTTTTTAGAGGGAAGAGGGCTCCTGCCTGCTTCTGACAGCCTTGCATTATGCAAATACAGCAGGTGTGCCACAGATGCTGTCCTGAACTGAAACCCCTCCCTCTGTATTTACAACAGCACAGCAAAACCCCACAGCAAACACACAAACACAGAGAACCTCCTTCAGCCTCACACACCTGCACCACAAACAGCTCCTGCAAGAAGTACTCTATGCTAATCTATGCTAATCACAGAATAGTTTTGCTTGGAGAACACCTCTAAGATCGAGTCCAAGCATCAACCCAGCACCACCATGGCCATTAAACCATGTTCCTGAGTGCCATGGCCACAGGTTTCTTGAGCACCTCCAGGGATGGTGACTCCACCACCTCCCTGGGCAGCCTACTCCAAAGCCTGACCACTCTGGCAGGAAAGGAGTTGCTCCTGATATCCAAACTGAAGGTCTCCACAACTAGGTTATTGGTTTTGAGTGCTCCTGCTAACAGTTGGAAACTCTCTTTGTTTTAATTATGCATGACTAAGGATGTCTGCTTGGCTGTCCAACCACAGGCTGTTCACTGCAGCTGAGGGAGGCTCTGTGCAAACAGATAGATGGTGGGGGTTCTTTCAGAAAGACCATGCTCTGCTTCCCTTAAATGTACCTACTTCTTTATTTTTCTTCACAGTTTTGCAGGTATAAAAATCAAAGCTTGTGTTAAACTCACTGCTGGGCCATTCTCACGTGTCAGTCTGCAGCAAATCTCTAGCAGCATTGTAAGAAATGCTGCAGCAGAGCTATGGTTGAAGCTGTTGCAGACATAGAATCATGGAATCATAGAATCATAGACCTGCTCTAGCATCAAGATGCCCTTCTTGGAGTGAGTGGCCCGAAAATGACCCAAGGATTCAAGATGTAGCATCAGTGCTGAGTCCAAGTCCATAACACAGCTCAGTAAATAAGGTCTGAGGCAAAAAATCTCGTAGACTCATATAATCATAGAATGATTTAGGTTGGAAGGGACCTCAAAGATCATCCAGCTCCAACCCCCTGCCATAGGCAGGGACACCTCCCACTAGAGCAGGCTGCTCAAGGCTTCATCCAATTTGGCCTTGAACACATCCAGGGAGGTTGTGGATCACAGAATGTGATCTTTGATCTTCGCTTTTGAATCACATCCTGTGATTCTGTGATCTACAACCTCCCTGGGCAACCTGTGCCAGTGTCTCACTACCCTCATTACAAAGAACTTCTTCCTAACATCCTGTTTAAATCCTCCCTCTGCCAATTTAAACCCATTCCTCCTCATCCTGTCATTACAAGACTTTGTCAATAGTCCCTGCCCAGACCTCCTGTAGGCCTCCTTCAGATACTGGAAGTCCACTTCAAAGTCTCCTCAAAGCCTTCTCCTCTCCAGAGCAGGATAAAGAAGGTGGGTGCATCATATTCCTGGTCTGGATCAGCAATGGTGTGACCAGCAGGATCAGGGTAGTGATTGTCCTTATGAACCAAGCACAGGTGGCCACACTTTGAGTACTGGGTTAAGTTTTGGGCCACTCACTCCAAGAAGGGTATTGATGTGCTGGAGTAGGTCCAGAGAAGTGCAACAAAGCTGGTGAAGGGTCTGGATAACGGGGCTGGTGAGAAGCAGTTGAGGGACTTGTTTGTTCAGCCTGGAGAAAAGGAGGCTGAGGAGAGATCAAATGGCTCTCTACAACTCTCTGAAAGGAGGTTGGAGCCAGGGGGGGTTGGCCTCTTCTTCCAAGGAACAAATAACAAGGCAAGAGGAAATTACCTTAGATTGTCCAAGGGGGAGTTTAGACTGGACATTCACCATGATGTGTCCAGTGTCCAGTTCTGGGCCCCCCAGTTTAAGAGGGACATTGAGATGCTTGAGCGTGTCCAGAGAAGGGCAACGAGGCTGGTGAGAGGCCTCGAGCACAGCCCTACGAGGAGAGGCTGAGGGAGCTGGGATTGTTTAGCCTGGAGAAGAGGAGGCTCAGGGCAGACCTTATTGCTGTCTACAGCTACCTGAGGGGTGGTTGTGGCCAGGAGGAGGTTGCTCTCTTCTCTCAGGTGGCCAGCACCAGAACGAGAGAACACAGCCTCAGGCTGTGCCAGGGGAAATTTAGGCTTGAGGTGAGGAGAAAGTTCTTCACTGAGAGAGTCATTGGCTACTGGAATGGGCTGCCCAGGGAGGTGGTGGAGTCGCCGTCCCTGGAGCTGTTCAAGGCAGGATTGGACGTGGCACTTGGTGCCATGGTCTAGCCTTGAGCTCTGTGGTGAAGGGTTGGACTTGATGATCTGTGAGGTCTCTTCCAACCTTGGTGATACTGTGAGACTGTGATGACACAACAGAAAAGGACTTTCATGTAAAGCAGCTTTTGACAGCAACAAGCTTTAAGACAAATCAAATGTAAGCTAGAAAGTTTGTGTGACAGAGAAATACATTTTGATCACCCTGAGATCTGTGCATTTTGCACATCTGAGGGGATTTGAGGTTTACAACTAGCAGGTAAGGTCTGTAGGACCTGTTAGGAAGCACCTACTTGGAGTTTCATTTCTACATCTACAGAGCCAAGTAAGCCTTGTCACACATCAGCTGGAACCCAGCTAAGCATCAGCACAGGAAGCCAGAGAGAAATTATCTCTTTCTTTATTTAATCTCTATCTTCTCTCTTTTCTTTATCTTTTTCCATGGAAGCAGAAGCTCCTCTTGCTGCAACCACAGAGGCAAATTCTCCCACTGCATCATGCCACCAGCAGCAAGGGGACAACAGATTAGCCCCCAGAGGGGAGGAAATCTGCACATGCCTGTCCAAAACAAATTAGATTGGAAGTTAGGAAGAATTTCTTTCTTGCAAGGGTGGTCAGGCACTGGAACAGGCTGCTTGGGGAGGTGGTGGTGTCACCATGCCTGGAGGCATTCAAGAAACGTGTGGCCATGGCACTTGGGGGCATGGTTTAATGGACACGGTGGTGTTGGGTTGGACTCAGTGATCTCAGAGGCTTCTCCAATACAAGCAAATCTGTGGTTCTATAAAATTGCTTGGCATTTATCACCTCAAAACAACCAAAATTGCCTCGTTCATGGTCTGCAAGCACATGGTGATTCTTCTTACAGCAGGTCTTGAAAGGGGTCACCAGAGAAACTCAACCTGAAATTCAGACTCTTCCCTGTAATCTGGTGGATACCAAGTTATCCATGGGGCAGGAATGCTCCTTTGTGGTCAAAAAGGCCAGTGGGATCCTGGGGTGCATTAAGAAGAGTGTATCCAACAGATCAAGGGAGGTTCTGCTTCTACTTTGCCCTGGTGAGACCACACCTTGAGTACTGCCTTCAGTTGTGGGCTCCACAGNCACAGGCCTCCCAGAGAAACTGTAGAGGTTCCTTCTGTGGAGCATTTCAAGACCTGTCTGGCTGTGCTCTTGTGTGACCTGAGCTCAGTTGTATGCTCCTGCTGTGGCAGGGGGCTTGGACTTGCTGATCTCTTTGGGTCCCTTCCAACCCCTGATGCCCTGTGATCCCATGATCCATACTTCTGGCAGTTTACAACCCAGCAATTTATTCCTTTAATAAAACCATGTTTTTACAACTTGCTCTCTCCTTCCTCTTGTGTCCTCATTAAATCTTAACTGGTTGCCTGGGAAGAACATGAGGAGATGCAGGACAGGATTATGCTCCCGAAAATGAGCAGCTTCCCAGAATTATTTTTCCATCTAAAAGAGCTGAATTAGTGATAAGAACATCTTAGAACTCCAAACAGAATGGATACTGCATGGATCAGGGCAGGTGCTGATCAGGGAGGTGGTAGAATTGCCATCCCTGGAGGTGTTCAAGAAACATATGGACATGGCACTTTTGGTACATGGCTTATTTGCCATGGTGGTGTTGGGTTGATGGTTGGACTTGATGACCTTAGAAGGCTTTTTCAATCCAAACAATCCTATGATCAGTCCCATGTTGGAAGCAAGATGAGGAACCAGGTTTGAATGGCTGAGAGCACAGAAGAACTCATCATCATGAGGAGCATCTTGGCTAATGAGAGGTTTGTGTTAAAAGTCATTGTTAAGATGTTTCCTGTGCCAAAACATGTGCTGAGGGATGTCCTTGGCAAACTGTTCAGCCAGGTTGTATGAAGGTGGCAGATGTGGGGTGCCATGTGGGTATCCAAGCCCTTTCCTGGGGTTGAGGAGACCCAGGAGTATATCAATGCTGCCAGGGAACTGGGGAAGTGTGCTCCAGCCCTGCAGTGGTCTGGTGGTGAGGATGGGGAGTATGATTCAGCCTCATGGGGGTCCAATCACGAGGATGGAGAGTATGATCTAGCGCCACTGGTGTCTGGTGAGCATGGGAGGTGTTGACCCAGCACCATGGATGCCCAGTGGTGAGGATGGGGGAAGGGGTTGAGGAGGAGGGGGAATATGGTCCAGCCCCGTGGTGGTCTGCTGTTTAGGATGAAGAGCATTGTCCATCCCTGCTGGAGATTTGCAAGCATGGAAGGCACTAACCAACTCCATGGTGGTCCAGTGGTGAGGATGTGGAGTGTGGTCCAGCCCTGCTGGGATCCAGTGATGAGCATGGGAAGCACTGACCACCCCCACGGGGGTCTGGACAAGGAGAACAGAGAGCATTGACCAGCACCGTGGAGGTTCTGGCAGCAAAGGAGAGGGAGTGTGCCCACTCCACCCCACAATGTGCAGCGAGGGGTGATGGAAAGCCCTGGACAAGCAAGAGAACAAGGTAGGGAGCAATGCTCAGAGCTTCTCCTCTCCACCACCGGATCAACACCGCCCGCGTTTGGTGCTGAGCTGATTAATTCCATTCTCATACAAATTAACCATTCCAAAATGGGCTGTGCTACTGATTTCACTTGCTGTTAACACTTCAAGCTGTTCCTGGAAAGCCTCAGCAGCCAAAGGGGCTTTTTATCCCTCATCTTTAGCAAAGACAATGAGGACTGAGACTGGAACTTGCCTTGTTCCACCATTCAGGCAGGTGACACATTCTCTTCCCTAATATTTTAGCTCAAAACAAGACTCACAACTACATTTTACCATGGCTGAACACAGAATACTATTCCTCAGCACCCTGCTTTGTCACCTCCACACCTCAGTTCCAGAATCTAGATCCCCCAAACCTGTTCCTGGCATGTCACATCCTCACGGATCTGCCACATCCTCTGGGATCTGCAACAAGCTCAAGGGTGGCTCTTGGTCACTACACTCCTACCTTGGGATTCAGTGCAAATTCCCCACCCTGCCAAACACCAGCAAAGTCAAAAAGCACTTCAAGGGGGTGTCGGGAGTGCAAAGACACAAACATCCCCACACTGAGACTTCGACCCTGCTTTTGGATGTGCTGGGAGGTCCAGAGGAACTGTGCAGGCCGTTCTGGAATAGGGGTTTGGCCATTCTGATGTTTGGAGTTCCTAAAATCCCACCAGGACAGCTGCAGATGTTCAACAAGAGTGAGGAAGAAGAAGCAAAACAATCCATCGACTGCTGATTTACCTACAGACTCGCATCACAGAACAGCAGAGGTATTGGGTTAGAAAAGACCTCTAAGATCATTGAGCCCAACCACTAACCCAACACCACCACGGCCATTAAGCCATGTCCCCAAGTGCCATGTCTACACATTTCATGAGCACCTCCAGGGATGGTGGCTACCTGGGCACCTCCCCGGGCAGCCTGTTCCAAACTAACAGCCTTGTTTCTCCCTTTGATTGCCACTCAAAGCATGCATAAATGCATAACCATAGAATGATAGAATCGTTGAATCAGCCAGGTTGGAAGAGACCTCCAAGATCATCCAGTCCAACCTAGCACCCAGACCATGGCACTAAATGCCCCATCCAATCTTTTCTTGAACACCTTCAGAGACAGCGACTCCACCACCTCCCTGGGCAGCCCATTCCAATGGCAAATCACTCTCTCTGGGAAGAACTCCCTCCTAATATCCAGCCTGGCACAGCATAATGAAGCTGAACACCTGAGTGGAAGCTCTGAGGAGCTTCAGCACAACCCTGGGACCTGGCAGAGCATGTGAGCCAAGCAGGAGCTTCAGCAGCCTCCCCAACATCCCCTGCTTGGGTGATGCCTCTCCTGAAATGTACATCACAGACATCACCATCACCTTCGTGCAGCCAAAGATGCTGACTCAAAGGAAGGACATCGCTGCCTGTTCCAGCATCAATTATTGAGGGAGCACTCAGTGCTTCAGGCACAGTGCTGCCTTCACGGCAGAGCAAGGAGGTAAGTTTTAAAGACCTGGCTGCTGGAGAACAGATTAAACAGGAGAAGCTGGATGCTGGGAGGTGGATCAACATGTGCCAGCAAAAGAGAGCTGATGGCCATCTTGCTGTAAGAACCTGGCAACTGCCTTGCACAACCAACTTTGGATGCTGCAGTGCACAGTGGCTGAGAAGAGCTAAATTCAGAGGGCTGAGGGCTACAGAGCTGGGGTATAAAAAAAAAAACCAACAACCCCCTCCTTTTGTAACACCCAAATGGCAGCTGACTGGGGGCCGTGTTTAGGTGCACAGTCAGCTTCTGATCCTTCAACAGTGATCCTAATGGAGATTAAAATACATTTATGCTACAAATCGTGAGGAAAATACTCCGGAGGAGCGGTGATGGTGTGCAGCAAGACTCGAGATAAACAGCTCTACCCACCCTCTGTGTGCTCCTAGAAGGGTTTTATCTCCCAGTGACCCTCCATTTCCCCAGTCAACACCAGCTGAAAGCAAAATGAACTCTGGTTTGCCAGAAAAGCCTGCAAAAGGCATGTGAAATGGAAGAAGTTACAGGCAGAGCAAGAAGGATGGAAACCCAAATGTCACTGGTATTTAGGATGTTAACAGTAGCGAACTCAGCGTACATCAAAAGATATTTTTGACACATACAGTGAGGAAAAATCCAAGAAGAGCAGTCATGATGTGCAACAAGACCCAAGATTAACAGCTCTACCCACCCTCTGCATTCTCTTGGAAGGGTTTTCTCTCCCAGTAACCCTGCATTTCCCCAACTGACACCGGTCAAAAGCAAAATGAACCCCGGGTTGCCAGAAAAGCCTGCAAAATCAACTCTGGTTTCCCAGGAAAGCCTGCAAACTGAACTCAGGTTTTCCAGAGAAGCCTGCCAGAGGCAGGTGAAATGCAAGAAAAGTTAACAGCAGAGCAAGAGAGATGGAAACCCAAATGTCACCCTAAATGTTCCCCCCCCCTTCCCCGTGGTTTTGCTCCAGAGCTGGGGAGCAGTGCTGAGGTCCCCTTCAGCAGAGTCTCTCCACCAAACACATCCTCTGCCTGCCCACCCCCCAGCCCTCACCCCGAGGCAAAAGGAAGGTTCTAATCCTCCAGCTCTAATTTCATTTATGTAACCGATCCAGCTGCGCAGCCACCGCGTCTCCAGCGCAGTCTCGGGGCCTCCAACGTCGGCAGGACTCTGGCTGAAACCCACCGGGAGGGAACCTCCAGAGTAATCGCAGGAATTACTGTGTTCTGGTTGCTTTGCTTTGCGTTTGTTTTTAATTAGGTAGCTCTAAAGCTGTATTTGTTTGGGCTTCAATGAGGTTTTAGCGCCGGCTAAGTGTCCTCCCTGCCTCTCAACTCACTGAGTTACCTCCTCTGCAGCTTCCGAGCACAAATAAGGCAGACTTTATTTTGATTTCTTTGGATTCTCTAATTCCAGAAAAGCATGAGGGCTTCAGGACACCTCAAAACACGGAGTAGAGAGGGG
>WAAF01020446.1:23437-46574 GCA_013400475.1 Tricholaema leucomelas
CCGCCCCTCAGCATCCTGCTTTGCTTTGCAGCCGCCGTCCTCTTCCCGCTGCCTGCCGGCTGCGCAGCCGGTGCCTTCCCTCCTGTTCCCGTGTCCCCTCTACTGCCTTGGCATCTCAGTTAGCAAACGTGCCCCCGGACCTGGTGTCCATTCAGGAAGGGCAGACACCTCCCCACTCCACCAACACCCCCTCCCCCCCGCGGTGTCCCAGTTTGGAGCCTCTCTACTAGTACGCATCAACGCCAGCAGATCTCCCCCTTGGTGTCTTCCTCCCAGTCCCAGTGTCTATCCAGCCCTTGCAGGACACCCCACCCCCAGCCCCCTTCCTGTCGCACCCCATCCCCGTTACATCCCAATCGGCACTTCCTCCGCCTTTGACATCCCAATTTGCAGCCTCCCCCCCGACACACACACACCCTGAGTGCACGCTCAGAAGCAGTAGATCCCNCCTTCCCCGTGGTTTTGCTCCAGAGCTGGGGAGCAGTGCTGAGGTCCCCTTCAGCAGAGTCTCTCCACCAAACACATCCTCTGCCTGCCCACCCCCNGGACACCCCACCCCCAGCCCCCTTCCTGTCGCACCCCATCCCCGTTACATCCCAATCGGCACTTCCTCCGCCTTTGACATCCCAATTTGCAGCCTCCCCCCCGACACACACACACCCTGAGTGCACGCTCAGAAGCAGTAGATCCCCTCTTGATATGTTCCCAACTCGGCATCTCTGCTGGCAGGTCGTCCCCAGGTGTCCATTCAGCATCGGCAGACACCCAGTCCCCCACGGTGTCCCCTTGCGTGTGTGTGCGTGTCTTCTTCCCCCCTCCCCTCCCCCCCNGGAAGGTTCTAATCCTCCAGCTCTAATTTCATTTATGTAACCGATCCAGCTGCGCAGCCACCGCGTCTCCAGCGCAGTCTCGGGGCCTCCAACGTCGGCAGGACTCTGGCTGAAACCCACCGGGAGGGAACCTCCAGAGTAATCGCAGGAATTACTGTGTTCTGGTTGCTTTGCTTTGCGTTTGTTTTTAATTAGGTAGCTCTAAAGCTGTATTTGTTTGGGCTTCAATGAGGTTTTAGCGCCGGCTAAGTGTCCTCCCTGCCTCTCAACTCACTGAGTTACCTCCTCTGCAGCTTCCGAGCACGAATAAGGCAGACTTTATTTTGATTTCTTTGGATTCTCTAATTCCAGAAAAGCATGAGGGCTTCAGGACACCTCAAAACACGGCGTAGAGAGGGGAAAAAAAATGCTCAGCTGCCCTACATAGACATCTACTGAATTTTCTGTAGCTACTACACCAGGAGCAAGGCTGACTTGCTCCGAAACAGCTCGAAATTGCTGCTGCAAATACCTCATGTGGTGTTCGAACAGGGGGTTGAGGGGTCATTAAAGATGCATAGGGCTGAAATACTTCGGAGGGTTGAGTTAGGGCCACCCCAAGAGGAAAATCGACCAGGCAGAGACTTTATAACTTCAATTGCTGCTAGTTAAATGAGGGATTTATCACGAGCACGAAAAGGTTCCACCCAGCTGTGATCCCAGACCGTCAGGAAATGTGGCTTTGGGTTTTTTTTTTCCCTCTCCCCACCAACTACAAAAAAATCACGAGAAAAGTACAAGAGATAAATAAAAAAGTTAAAATCAGGGGTTGGGGAAAAATCAGACCAAATCAAGGCAGAGAGCTGACAGTCAGAAATCATTAAGGAGGATTCGAGGAGGCGAATGCACGACTGCTGGTAAACAAATTTTTGCTCCACTCAACCAGAGTGAAGACACCGTGAGGGTTCATTAGCAGAATTAGTAACAGACCTACGCTCAAGGATGCAATTTAAGGATACAAATCCTATTTGCCACATAAAAAAGGGGGGAGAAAAATGACAGAACACTCCACTACCGAGACCTCAGCCTGAGGACCATCCTTAGAGACTCAGCAATGTTCAGATGCTGCAGGAATCCCCCAAAACTGCATCATGTCCCCCAGTAGATGATTGCCAAAGTTCTAAACAGAGGGCTAAACCAGCTCCAGCACCGTAATGGGATCCAGGACCAGCACAGCATGCTCCCTTGGAGGGGTTGGGGCTCCCCGCGAAGCTCAAACAGACTCCACCAGGAGCCTCAACCCCTCTTAGAGGGGTGCTGTGGTGGTGGTGGGGTCATTCCCAAACCACCATGGCCACCATGAAATCATTCCCACGAGCCCCAGACCCTCTCGAGGGGATGCTGCAGTGGCGATGGGGTCATTCCCAGACCACCACGATTACCGTGGGGTTGTTCCACACCACCCCCCCACCACCCCATACCCCGCGGATTCGCGTCCTACCTAAGCACCGCCGTGTCCCCTTTCCTGACCACCAGATTGTCCACGGTGGCTCCAGGGAAATCTCCACCAGGAGCAGCCAATCTCCCAGGGCTTAAAAACCAGCATAGACCGAGGACCACAATCGTCAGCCACTGGTGGGAGCCCCCGGAGCTCCGCACCAGCGGCACCATCTCCGCGTTTCTTCTCCTTGTGGGGCGACCCAAATGTTGTCCCCCACCCCACCAACCGCCACCACCACTCAACCCTGGGTAGCTCCGAGGTCCTGAGGATGGGGTGGGGTGGGCAATGAAGGTGTTGCCAACGCAGCATCCAGCGAGGGAAGGGGGTAGAGAAGAAACCCAGGCTCGCCCAAGCAAGGCGGCGAGCGGGTGGCCCCCGCTGCCAGCCCCCGTTGCCACGCAGCCGTCGCCTTGGCAACCGTCCCGGCGGCGGAGGGATGCGCACCGCCTTCCTCCGGTCCCCCCCCCCGCCCAGCANCCCCTTCCTGTCGCACCCCATCCCCGTTACATCCCAATCGGCACTTCCTCCGCCTTTGACATCCCAATTTGCAGCCTCCCCCCCGACACACACACACCCTGAGTGCACGCTCAGAAGCCGTAGATCCCCTCTTGATATGTTCCCAACTCGGCATCTCTGCTGGCAGGTCGTCCCCAGGTGTCCATTCAGCATCGGCAGACACCCAGTCCCCCACGGTGTCCCCTTGCGTGTGCGTGCGTGTCTTCTTCCCCCCCCCCCCCCCCCCCCCCCCCCCCCCCCCCAGCATCCCAGTTTGCAGCCTCCCACAGCCGGGGTGCTCATCCAGAACCAGCAGACACGCCCTTGGTGTCCCCCGTCTTCAGCATTTCGGTTGTCTCCCAGACAGCACCTCCAGGCCGCCCCCCACCCCTGGGCTGTGTGCCCCTGCTCTCCGCCAGAACTGTTTGTGTATCCTATGAAGAGCGACAGAGAAACCAGGGGCTGTTTAGTCTGGAGAAGAGAAGGCTGAGAGGAGAGCTGATCACTGTATACAATCATCTGAGGAGTGGGTGTCAGGTGGCTGGGGCCAATCTCTTTTTGGTGGTCAGCAGCAATAGGACAAGGAGCTACGGATGCAAACTGGAACAGAAAAGGTTTCACCTCAATATGAGGAGAAACTTCTTTACAGGGAGGGTGACAGAGAGGTTGTGGAGTCTCTTCTGGAGACTTTCAAAACCCACATGGATGCATTTCTGTGTGAACTACCCTAGGAGAGATTGAATTCAATGATCTCTGGAGGTCTCCTTCCAGTCTCTGAAGTTCTGTGATTCTGTGATTCCCCCTCACTCTCAGGTGCTCATCCAGAACTGGTAGAAGACCCCTCAGTGTGTCCACCTCTTGATCCACCTCTTGACACCCGAGTTTGTAGCCCCCCTCCCCCAGTCCAGCATCAGCAGACCCTCCCTTGGCGTATCCCCAACTCAACACCCCAGTTTATAGCCCCTCCGTGTGTACTCACCCAGCACCAGCAGCCCTTCTCAGTAACCCTCCCTGCCACCATGTCCTGCCCCTCACCATCCCTATTTGTAGTTTCACACTCCCCCACACTCCCCTTAAGATGCCCACCCAGCACCAACAGGCCACTCCACAAACAGCACCCCAGTTTGCAGTCCCCCCTTTCCCAGCACCTGTGAGATGCACCCCCAGTACTGGCAGGTCCATCCAAGAGTCCCTCACATCCCACCCCTCATCATCCTGGTTTGACCACCCTCCCCACCTCAGGTCCTGCATTCAGAACCCTTAACACTGCTCACAGCATACCACATCCTCAGGGATCTGCCACATTCCCAGGAGCAGCTCCTGGTCATCACATTCCCACCTCGGGTCTCCATACAAATCCCACGCCCTGCCAAACACCACTGAAACCCAAAAGCACGTCAAGGGGGTTGGACTAGATGACTTTTGAAGGTTCCTTCTACCTAAACATTCCATGACTTATTTAAACACATCTGGCCCTCACAATGTTGTCATTGTTTGCTCAGCACATCTTGGCCACCCCAGTGTGAGGTTCCCCACAGCATTTTCCCTTTTATCAGCTGCCACACTACAGATTTTCCTGCTGTCCCTCTTTCTCCAGTCACAATTCCCATCAGGAGGATCTGAGAGCAGAATATTCCCAACAAAAAAAAAAATCATTAATGGTCATTTACAATGAGGGGGGTGAGACAATAGAACAGGTTGCCCAGGGGACCATGGATGCCCCCTCGCTGGAGGCATTCGAGGCCATGTAGAATGAGGTCTTGATCAACCTGGTCTAGTGGGAGGTGGGGGTTGGAGCTGGCTGATCTTTAAGGTCCCATCCAACCCAAACCATTCTATGAATCTATGAATTATACTGCTCCCAATCCCTATCCCTGCTCCTTGATAAACCTCTCCTCCTCCTCTTCATCCTCTAACTCTACCCTTCTACATCAGATCTTTTCACAACAAATTCCAGCATGCACAGAAGGGAATTCTTCCTCCACTTCCATGATACTACAGAGCCTGCATCCAAGCCTCCAGCTTCTCCCTGATGAAAAAAAGAAGAATTGAAGGACCACACCTTGTGGTATTCCCCAGTGGCCTGCACTGGCTCCAGTCTTGTTCAGCACCTTATAGAATCATGCAATTGTTTCATCTGGAAAAGACCCTTGAGATCGCTGACTCCAACCATTGACCTAACACCACCGTGGCCATTGAACCACATCCCAAAGTGAAATGTCCTTCATCAGTAACCTGAATGAAGAGACAGAGTCTACCCTCAGAAGGTCTTTCAATGACACAGAACAGGGAGGAGTGGCTGAGCAGCCTGTTGCAGGGCTCCAGTGCCCTCTTGTCAGATGGAACCTCTGGTTTGTACCCATGGCCCTTTGTCCTGTTGCTGGGCACCACTGAGAAGATCCAAGCCCCATTCTCTGGCCCCTTTAGCTCTTGCTGAGCACTGAGAAGATCCCCTGTCAGGCTGCTCTTCTGCAGGCTGAACAGCCCCAGCCTTTCCTTCTCACAGAGATGCTCCAGACTCCTAAATGAAACCAATTCTTCTGGAGTTTCCTCTAGCCCTTCAGCTCCCATATTTTGTCACAAGCATGAAGGAACAGCTACAGGAGAATTAAACACACAGAAGGGAATGAAGCAAAAAGCCAAGTGTGAAGCCAGTGACTCAGTCTGCAGTGTTTGTGCCAACTGCTGAACCAAAACTTGCAAACAACAAATAAATGGAGCTGTTCTGAGCAGCTCCAAACAGAAACGTACAGTTGGGCTGCAAGAAATATCCTCTGTGTTTGGAGAACCCAGCTCTGGCACAGAATCCCTGAATCCCAGCACGGTGGGGGTTGGAAGGGAACTCTGGAGATCTTCCAGTCCAACCCTCATTGCTAAAGCAGGGGCACCCACAGCAGCTTACCCGGGGTCATAATGTCTGGGGGTGGTGGGGTTTGGAATCTCTCCAGAGAAGGAGGATCCACAGCCTCTCTATGCAGTCTGCTCCAGGGCTCCAGCACTCCCCCACTGAGGAAGTTTCTCCTCCTGTTCAGGTGGAACTTCCTGTGCTCCAAATTATACTTTTATCTCTTTACTTCATGCTTATTTATTTCTTTAGGCAAGCCAAACCACCTGTGAGGTGAACTCAACATGTGAGGAGCCAAAAGCAATCTGTAGTTCTCTGGATAATGTAGAAGGTTTCCATCCTCTCTCCATGGAAGTAGTTTTATTCTTTGTGCACGCATAGAATCAAAGAACCTTTGGGGCTGGAAAGGACCTTTAAAGTCATCTAGTTCCAATCCCCCTGCCATAGGAAGGGACATCTTCCACTAGATCAGGTTCTTCTGGGCCTTAAGGCAAACTGGAAGGGAACTTCTTTCTTTGAGGGTGCTGGAGTCCTGGAGCAGACTGCCCAGAGAAGTTGTGAGGTCACCTTCACTGGAGAGACTCCAAACCCGGCTGGACATACTGATGCTGGCGGAGATGCTGTGGGTGTCCCTGCTTTTGCAAGAGAGTTGAACTGGATGATGTCCAGAGGTCCCTTCCAACCCCCCACCACACTGGGATTCTGGGATTCTCCCCCACATTGAGCACAGTGAGGCATTACTTAGCACAGCCATGAATCACTCTAGGTAAAACACCATGGGACATGTCCTGTCCTGCCTGGACCCAGAGGCAGGACATTGGTGGAACAGTCTCATCAGGGACACCCTTCTCACTATCCTGATAGGTGGTTGTTGGATTGCTGTTCTTCAGCATTAGTCACATTGGTTTTAGTTCCTGGTCATGTGAAGTTCCAGATCATTTAATTTCTCTGTGTAGAATCATAGAATCAGTTAGGGGTGGAAGGGACCACAAGGATCATCCAGTTCCAACCCCCCTGTCATGGGCAGGGACACTTCACACTAGACCAGGCTGTCCAGAGCCTCATCCAGCCTGGACTTAAACACCTCCAGGGATGAGGCTTCCACCACCTCCCTGGGCAAACACTTCCAGGCTCTCACCACTCTCATGCTGAAGAACTTCTTCCTAACATCCAGTCTGAATCTACCCATTTCTAGCTTTGTTCCATTCCCCCCAGTCCTAGCACTACCTGACAGTCTAAAAGGTCCCTCCCCAGCTTTCTTGTAGGCCTCCTTAAGATACTGAGAGGCCACAATAAGATTACCCTGGACTTTGGACCCTGTTTACCAATCATCCTAACAACTAATTAGCTTACCAGCTACTAATTACTCTTATTATACGAGAGGTGGGCAGGGACTTGGTTCTATTCCCACAGGCTTTAGCCTCAGTTGCAGGGTGGACACCAGACTTCCTGTTCCAAAAGGTGTTCCTGGCAGCAGCATTGTGAGGGTACTGAATCCCAAGGTCTTCAGGCTATGGTGCTGGAAGGATCTGTGCTCACTAATATTGCTAATTGCTCTAATCAAAACCTTTCTACAGAGCTGTGTCAGAAGCCACCAGGCCATTTCCTTGCAGACATTTGTTTGATTTGGAGATAGGTGTTTCTGAAAGAGTCCAAAGGTTTCCACCTAGCTGCCAAGTGTCTTTATTTGATATCATTCCCAGTGTCTGGAAAGCAACCTGAGGTTTGTCAGAACTTAAAGGGGGCAGCCAGAAAGCTGGGGACAGATAGAGCCGGGGTTGTTCAGCCTGGAGAAGAGAAGGGTCCAGGAGACCTTGTGGTGGCTTTTCAGTGTTTCAACAGGGCAATCAGAAAGCTGGGGACAGAATTTTGAGCAGGGCCTGCATGACAAGGAGTAACGGTTTGAAAGTAAAAGGAGGATATTCAGACTGGAGAGAAGGCAGAAATGTTTGGCACTGAGAGTGGTGAGACCCTGGCCCAAGCTGCCCAGAAAGATGCCCCATCACTGGAACCATTCCAGGTCAAGCTTGATGAGGCTCTGAGCAACCTGCTGCAGTTGCAGATGTCCCTGCTGACTGTGGAGTGTTTGGACTGGATGGCCTTGAAAGGTCCCTTCCCATCCAAACCTTCTATGGTTCTGCAATTCTCATTTCCATCATTTTGGGTCATTGCCTTAGTTGAGTTTTTAACTTGACAGAACAGGGCTACAGAAGCAGCTCAGCCCATAGCAGACATCAGAGCATGTGTGTAACAACCCTCAAAGGAGGAATGGATCCATGGGTGCCCTTTGCTGAAGGGCAGGCTCCAGTGATACCTTTCTAATACACAAGACATTCAGAATGTCATTTCACTCATGGTTCCTCTCCTGCCTGTGAAGACATGACTTGTGTGTCTCCACCTCAGTGGAAAGGCAGACACATGCACTGACACACATCGAGAGCCACCAGGCAGAAGTCATTTCCATCTTACATCCACCACTTACAGATTGCATCAGTTTGGAAGGGACCCTCAAAGGTCATCTTGTCCAATCCCCTTGCAGTCAGCAGAGACACCTCCAACCAGATCAGGCTGCTCAGGGTGTGCTGGTTTGAGGCTCATCGGAATATTTTAATGAGAGAAATTAAGACAATTGGCTGTGAAAAGAAAAGAACAGTGATGTCCATCTCACTCACTGGTTTTGCTTAGGGATATAAAAACAAGAACACAAAGAAAGATAGGCCAGCCTCTGGCTGCTCTTGCCTGCTTCACTATCTCTGCCTGAGCCTGCGTAACCCAAACTAATCATTTCCTTCTTCTATCCTCTTGCTGACCTTTCACAGCTCTCCCTGCATGTAAGGGGGTGGGGGGGGATTCTGAGATAAGAGAGGAGGTGGAAAGAAGNGTGGAGGTGGAATGAAGATGAGAGGTTGGTTGGGAGCCCTCTTGGGCAGTCTGGCTGCTCAGGAGGGGTTGTGTATTTCTGTGTTACTTTTAACTTGTATATTGTTGTATGTAGCTGCAAACATCTGCATGTATTGTATAGATATGCTTGTAAAGTGTGCCTCGTTGCAAATACAAAGCTTCATTCCTTAACTTCCAGCCAGATGAGTTAGTCTGGTGAATTCCTAGATGGGGGAGGGGAGGAGGGGCAGGTGACTCCCAAACCTGCACACCNCCAGCCTCTGGCTGCTCTTGCCTGCTTCACTATCTCTGCCTGAGCCTGCGTAACCCAAACTAATCATTTCCTTCTTCTATCCTCTTGCTGACCTTTCACAGCTCTCCCTGCATGTAAGGGGGTGGGGGGGGATTCTGAGATAAGAGAGGAGGTGGAAAGAAGATGAGAGGTTGGTTGGGAGCCCTCTTGGGCAGTCTGGCTGCTCAGGAGGGGTTGTGTATTTCTGTGTTACTTTTAACTTGTATATTGTTGTATGTAGCTGCAAACATCTGCATGTATTGTATAGATATGCTTGTAAAGTGTGCCTCGTTGCAAATACAAAGCTTCATTCCTTAACTTCCAGCCAGATGAGTTAGTCTGGTGAATTCCTAGATGGGGGAGGGGAGGAGGGGCAGGTGACTCCCAAACCTGCACACCAAATTTGACCTTGAATGTCTCCAGGGATGGGGCTTCAATTTTGGGCAACCTGTTCCAGAGTTTCACCAATCTCACAGCAAGGAACTTCCTGTGCTCTTGTGCCCAGGAAGGCCAAGGCCGTTCTGGGGTGTATTAGAAGGGCTGTGGTTATTAGGATGAGGGAGATTCTCCTTTCCCTCTACTCTGCCCTGGTGAGGCCACATCTGGAGTACTGTGTCCAGTTCTGGGCTCCCAGCTCAAGAAGGACAGGGAACTGCTTGGGAGAGTCTAGCACAGAGCCACAAAAATGATTAAAGCACCAGAAAATCTTTCTTATGAGGAGAGCCTGAGGGAGATGGGACTGTGCTGCTTGGAAAGAAGGAGACTAAGAGGTGACCTCATTCATGTAAGGAGTGAGTGCCAGGCTCTTCTGGGTGATGCCCAGTGACAGGACAAGGGGCAATGGGTGGAAGTTCCATGTGAGGAAGAATTTTTTCCCTGTGAGGGTGACAGAGCATTGGAACAGGCTGCCCAGGGGGGCTGTGGAGTCTCCTTCTCTGGAGATATTCAAGAACCACCTGGATGCATTCCTGTGTGATCTGCTCTAGGTGATCCTCCTCTGGCAGGGGGGTTGGATCAGCACCTGACAGGTCCCTTCCAGCCTCTGACATTCTATGATTCTATGATGTCCAACCTAAATCTACCCTGCTCCAGTTTCAAAGCACTGCCCCTCATCCTTCAAGCAGGAAGACTCAACAGCACAAAGAAGCAACCAAGAGGCAGAACAATTTGTCCCTTCTCATCTACAGAGGCGTCAGTAAGAGCAGTGCTGACACAGCACCTCAAAAATCAGCTTTTTCACCCAAGAGAGGCATGGAGACGCTACCCTTACACAAGGTGTTGCTGCTCACACACAGACCCCTCTGCTTGATGGAAGCTCATGTACATCTTCGAGTTCTTGGCTGGCTTCAGCAGCCCTCTGTGGGACAGGGCTGCACGCAGCACAAGGGCTATCAATAAAATGTAGTCATATGTGGGTGAAGGCAAACATTTCCTTCACCGTATGTTCTACGAGGGGAATAATTGCCAGTGCCAGAAGCTCGCTAATGCCGGTGCCAAATACACAGATAATGCTGTCACCCTGCCATCAACCCACAGCTTCCTATTTTAAGATACACAAGCGAGTGCAGTTTGAAAACATCCTCCAGAATTAGAGAATCACAGCATCGTTTTGGTAGGGAAAGACCTTTGTGATCATCCAGTCCAACCGTTCTCTGACTCTGCCAAGGCTGCTGCCAAACCATGTCTGTCAGCACCACATCTCTGTGTTTTTAAGCACCTCCAGAGATGGGGCTACAACCATCTCCTTGGGAAGCATGTCACAGTGTTTGGGAACTCTTTCAGTGAAGAAGTTTCTTCTAAGATCCAACCTCAATCCCCCTCGGTACAACTTGAGGCCATTTTCTCTCATCGTATCACTTGTTCCTTGGAAGAACAGACCAAGTTCCCCTCGGCTCCAACCTCCTTTCAGAGAGTTCACAGAATCACAGAATTAACCACCTTGGAAAACACCTCTAGGATTACTGAGTCCAACCTATCACCTAACCCTTCTAATTAACTAACCCATGGCACGAAGTGCCTCATGCAGCCTCCTCTTAAACACCTCCAGGTATGGGGACTCCACCACCTCCCTGGGTAGCCCATTCCAGTGCAAATCACTCTTGCTGTGAAGAACTTCTTCCTAACATCCAGCCTGAACCTGTCCTGGCACAGCTTGAGGCTGTGTCCTCTTGTTCTATCCCTGGGTGCTTGGCAGAAGAGACCAACCCCACCTGGCTACAACCTCCTTTCAGATAGTTATAGAGAGCAATGGGGTCTGCCCTGACCCTCCACTTCTCCAGACTCCTTCAGCCTCTCCTCACAGGGCTGTGCTGCAGCCTCCTCACCAGGGGGAGTGTGTGTGGGATAGACACAGAATGGGATGTACCACCCAGCTGAACCTAACAAGTGTGGACAATATGTGACTCTATGCTCAGCAGCCCACATCATCCCTTCCTATTTGGATATCATCGATTTATCAGGGAGAATTTTGACTAAATAATCTCTGACATCGCATCCAAAGGTTCTGAACTTGGAAGAACAGCACTACACAGAATCACAGCACCCCAGAATCCCAGCACTGCAAAATCCCACATGGATCCCACCCTTTGGTGTGAGGGAGTTGAAGGACTGCAGCAGATTGCCCACAGAAGTTGTGGAGTCTCTCATTGAACAGATTCTGAATCCATCTGGAAGTTCTGATGCTGGGCAAGCTGCTGTGTACTCCCACCTGGAGTACTATGTACAGTTCTGGAGCCCCCAAAAGGGGAAGGACATGGAACTGTAGGCGTGAGTCCAGAGGAGGCCACCAAGATGCTCAGAGGGCTGCAGCAGCTCTGCTATGAGCACAGGCTACCAGAGTTGGGGCTCTGCAGCTTGGAGAAGAGAAGGCTTCAAGGAGACCTTGGAGTGACCTTCCAGTATCTGAAGGGGGTTACAGGAGGGCTGGGGAGAGACTATTGACAAGGTCTTGTCATGATAGGATGGGGAGTAATGGGCTTAAACTGGCAGAGGGGAGATTTTACTAGGAAGAAGTTGTTTGCAGTGAGAGTGGTGAGACACTGGCACAGGTTGCCCAGGGAGGTGTCCAGGAACAGGTTGTATGAGGCCTTGAGTGACCAGTTCTAGTGGGAGGTGTCCCTTCCTACGGCAGGGGATTGGAATTGGATGAGCTTTGATGTCCTTTCCAACTTAAACCATTTGATGAGTCTATGGTTCTATGACTCGATGATCTCCAGAGGTCCCTTCCAACCCTCACCATGCTGGGATTTGGGGATATGACATGAAATGTGGAGGGTTTTTTTAAGGAGGAGGGGAAGGGCAATGAGATACTGGAACAGTTTTCCCAGGGAGGTTGTGAATGCCTCCTCCCTGGAAGTGTTTGAGGCCATGTTGAATGGGTCCTTGAGTAACCTGTTCCAGTGGAAGGTGTCTCTGACCATGGTACAGGTTAGAACCAGATCCATATTCATAGAATGGTTGAGGTTGGAAGTACTTTAAAGGTCATCTAGTTCCGACCCCTCTAGATGATCTTTAAAGTCCTTCTCAACCCATACCATTCTATGATGATTGGCTGCAGCAAGAAAAGTGTAGGCAGCAGGGTGAGGGAAATGATCCTCCCACTCTGCTCTGTACTGGTGAGACTCCACCTGGAGTACTGTGTCCAGTTCTGGAGCCCCTGGGACAAGAGGGATAGGGAGGTGCTGGAAGGTGTCCAGAGAAGGGCCACGAGGGTGACCAGAGGGCTGGAGCTGCTCTGCTGTAAGGAGAGACTGAGGGAGTTCAGGCTGCTCAGTCTGGAGAGGAGAAGGCTCCCAGATGACCTTATTGTGGCCTTTCAATATCTTGAGGGGGCTACAAAAAAGCTGGGGAGGAACTTTTTAGGCTGTCAGGTAGTGCTAGGACTGGGGGGAATGGAACAAAGCTAGAAATGGGTAGATTCAGACTGGATGTTAGGAAGAAGTTCTTCAGCATGAGGGAGATGAGAGGCTGGAAGGAGTTGCCCAGGGAGGTTGTGGAAGCCTCATTCCTGGAGGTGTTTAAGTCCAGGCTGGATGAGGCTCTGAACAGCCTGATCTAGTGTGAGGTGTCCCTGCCCATGGCAGGCGGATTGTAACTGGATGATCCTTGTGGTCCCTTCCAACCCTGACTGATTCTATGATTCTGTGATGGCTTTTGGTTGGAACTGAATGATCTTTGAGGTCCCATCCAACTCAAACCATTCCATGAACCTATGATGTTGGGATGTTTTCTGCTTCACAGCACAGCGGACGGAGAATACGCAGGCCACCGATCACAGGATACCAAATAAAGCAACACGATAAACTGATTCATGTGCTGACTTCTTATTATCCTGCTCTGTTCTCTATTTGATTAACATGTATAATTTAGCTTACTCATTTAATCTTGTTAATAAAATATCAGATTGGAAGTCTGTGTGGATTGCATGTTTTCTCCCCAGGTACTAAGATTAAAAACGGGAGGAATCTCCAAGCTAGTGACTTTGTAAATCTCTGAGCAGCGTTACAAAGAGATGCCCTATAGCACTTCCATAATTGATGCTTGAATCCCAGCTCTGCTGGAGTCTATAGGAAACAATATTTGCATATCAGTCATTTCTTCTGGTGAGCAACAGGGGGGTTCGGAGCGGCACGGGTGGAGGGAAGGCAGCCCTCGGAGGTTCAGCACTTCCCCTGGAAAATCAATCTGCGCTCCGCACGGAGCTGGTAAGTGAAACAGCACCTGAACCACTGGGGCTCAATAAGAAAAATGGAATTAGGACATTAGTTTGTTCGTGCCTTCCTCCTCATCATGGAAATAAAGTCAACTGTGGCCACAGTCCTGGTTCAGGGAGGAGGTGGAAATTGATGGTACCCTTAGCCGAGACCGATTAGCCCTTGGAAGATTAAAAGAATTGCCTTCATAGACTCACAGAATGGCCTGGGTTAGAAGGGACCTTGATGATCAGCTGGCTCCAACCCTGCTTCCATGGGCAGGCACACCTTCAACTAGAGCAGGCTGCTCAAGGCCCTACCCAACCTGGCCTTGGTGGTGGAGTCACCATCCCTGGAGGTGTTTAAGAGGAGGCTGGGTGAGACACTTAGTGCCATGGGTTAGTAATTGGAAGGGTTAGGTGGTAAGTTGGACTTGATAATCCTAGAGGTCTTTTCCAATCTGGTTGATTCTGTGAAATTCAGGAAAGGACCTGGAGAAAAGGAGGCTGAGGGAGACCTTATGGCTCTTTACAACTGAGGGACAGGACTACCTCTGTGAGGAGGAAAGACTGAGACTTGGGGCTGTTGAGCCTGGAGAAGAGGAACCTGAGAGGGCATGTTCTCAATGCTCAGCAAGAGCTAAAGGAGCTGTGGGGGGCAAGAGGATGAGGCTAGATTCTCCTCAGTGGTGCCCAACGACAGGACGAAGGGCAATGGGCACAAATCGGAACCCAGGGGGCTCCACCTGTAAGTCCTTTGATGTGAGGCTGCTGGAGCCCTGGAGCAGGCTGCCCAGAGAGTCTGTGGAGTCGTCTTATAATGAGGGTGACAGAGCATTGGAACAGGCTGTCTAGAGAGGTTGTGGAGTCTCCTTCTCTGGAGACTTTCAAAACCACCTGGATGAATTCCTGTGTGAACTACCCTGGCTGATCCTGCGTTGTCAGGAGGGTTGGACTCGGTGATCTCTGGAGGTACTTTCCCACCTCTAAAGTTCTGTAATTCTGTGATTCTTATCTGGAGAGCTTCCAAACCCAGCTGGCCATTGTGATCCTGAGCAAGCTGCTGTGAGTGCCCCTAGTTAAGCAAGTGAGATGGACTGAGTGATCTCCAGAGGTCCCGTCCAACCCCCACCATGCCGGGATTCTTGGATGATGTCAGCAGCCCTAAGCACACCCATCCTTTCAGTATTCACACTGCACCCTCAGCATGGCACCATTAAATAACCCTGTAGCTGTCAAATAAACTCAAACAACCACGAGAAATGAGCCACAATCTGCTGGGATCTACAAGACTTAAAAAATAGCAGAATTCATCACAAAATTACACATTGCCAGCAGAAATACTTCTTATTTCTGATGCTTCACACCTCTGTGTCCTTACAGCCTTAAAGATGTGTTTAAGGCCAGGCTGGATGAGGCTCTAGGCAGCCTGATGTAGTGTGAGGTGTCCCTGACCATGGCAGGGGGGTTGGAACTAGATGATCCTTATGGTCCCTTCCAACCCTGACTGATTCTGAGAGTCTATGATTCTAAGATTCTTTCTGCTTCCTGTAGAGAGATCCAAATGATGTGATCTGAACAAATGTTGTTCCAGTGTAAACTGGAGACATCAACTGAAGGTGATGAAGACAAAGCAATTGGTCTCAAAGGTGAAATTCTGAAGCAGGAACAGGCTGCCCAGGGAGGTGCTGGAGTCACCATCGCTGAAGGTGTTTAAGAAACCTGTGGACATGGCACTTTGGGATATAGTTTAGTGGCCATAATGGTGTTGGCTCATAGAATCATAGAATCAATCAGGTTGGAAGAGACCTCCAAGATCATCCGGTCCAACCTAGCACCCAGCCCTGTCCAATCAACCAGACCATGGCACTAAGTGCCTCATCCAGGCTTTTCTTGAACACCTCCAGGGACGGTGACTCCACCATCTCCCTGGGCAGCCCATTCCAATGCCAATCACTCTCTCTGGGAAGAACTTCCTCCTAACATCCAGCCTATACTTCCCCCAACACAACTTGAGACTGTGTCCCCTTGTTCTGTTGCTGGTTGTCTGGGAGAAGAGACCAACCCCACCTGGCTACAACCTCCCTTCAGGTAGTTGTAGACAGCAATGAGGTCTGCCCTGAGCCTCCTCTTCTCCAGGCTAAACATCCCCAGCTCCCTCAGCCTCTCCTCATAGGGTTTGTGTTCCAGGCCCCTCACCAGCTTTGTCGCCCTTCTCTGGACACCTTCCAGCACCTCAACATCTCTCTTGAATTGAGGGGCCCAGAACTGGATTGAGTACCACAGTACTCACCACAATACTCAATGTGTGAAGGTTGAAGGTTGCACTGGATCTTAGAGGTCTTTTTACAAATGAAACAATTCTACATATCTGTGATTCAACATCAATCAAAATCAATCATTTTTCGACATTCCAGAAGCCCCTCAAAGATCACTTAACACCCACCAATCAAACAGCCTCATTTGCACCTTTTTAAATAGTCAATCTAAATTTCAAATTGCAGGAACTTTAAGAGAGTGACTCAGATACTCTTGTCCTAAAAGTGAGCAGCTCTCCTACCTTACCTACAGTTTGTAAAATTCCTACTTTTTCAAACTGAAATGTCGATAAAATAACTGGTATTATGTCCTGGTCTGAGTCAAAACAGAGCTGGTTCTGCTCAGAGCTGTGGCTGCTGAGCTCAGCCCCTCTCAGGGCCAGCACTGTCTGCAGCTCAGGGTGCATTTCTGCAGCCAGGGGCTGCTGCCAGCAGTGAGAAGGTGATGGGGAAAGGCTCTGCCTGGGCTGGGCTGCAGAAAGCCTCTGCCTTGGACTTACCTCTGCCCACACCAAGGGCATTGCCACAGCTTGTGCCTCATGCTGGGGGGCAGGAAGGAAGAGGTGGCACCTGTGGGGAGGATTGGCCAGGACTGCCCAACAAAGGATTGCAGCCCATGGATAGCATCTGCAGGAGACATCTGAGGGAGCACCAGAGTCAAGTCTCTTCTTTGGCCAGTTTCTCAGGAGGACTGTTCTCCTTTCTGCCTTCCTTCCCCATCCCTCTGTTCCTAAGTCCAGCTCCAGAATCTGGTTCCCACCTTCTGCTGTGTCCAGGATGAGACTTGTGCAGTGCCTGTGTGCTAGTTTGAGCCTAGATAGAATGTTTTGGTGAGAAGGACTAGATCATAGGCTGTGAAATGAAAACAAGAGTGATGTCTACTTCGTTCATAGTCTTGCTGAGGTGTAAAAAAGGAAAGGAAAACATAAAGTCACTTTGCTCTTTGCTCACTTCACTTCGCCTGCTGGAGAGCTTGGGGCTGCCAGCTGAGTCTATTCTGGGTGATTTCTAAAGGGGGGGGGGGCACACCCAAACCACCACAGCCTGCCTCCAGCATCAGCAGTGCCAGTGCTGCCAGTGCTGCCATCATTACCATCAGGGGTCAAGCTCCATGTTGTTTTTTGTCTCCATGTGTCTGTTCCAGGGGATTATTCTTCTTTCCACCCCAGCTGGATTAGTTTCTTTCCCACTCCATCAGTCTCTCTTACTTCTTCCCTTTGGGAAGCAGAGGGATTCATGGAGAAGCTTTGGCACTTGTATGGTGGTGACCCACCCCTGACCTGTGACAGCACAGCATCACAAAGCATTTTATATTGAGCATCAGGAATGGTGTGGCCAGCAGGAGCAGGGAGGTCATTCTGCCCCTGTACTCTGCACTGGTTAGACCACACCTTGAGTACTGTGTCCAGTTCTGGGCCCCCCAGTTTAGAAGGGACATTGAGATGCTTAAACGTGTCCAGAGAAGGGCAACGAGGCTGGTGAGAGGCCTCAAGCACAGCCCTACGAGGAGAGGCTGAGGGAGCTGGGGTTGTTTAGCCTGGAGAAGAGGAGGCTCAGGGGTGACCTTATTGCTGTCTACAACTACCTGAGGGGTGGTTGTGCCAGAAGGAGGTTGCTCTCTTCTCTCAGGCGGCCAGCGCCAGAACGAGAGGACACAGCCTCAGGCTGTGCCAGGGGAAATTTAGGCTTGAGGTGAGGAGAAAGTTCTTCACTGAGAGAGTCATTGGCTACTGGAATGGGCTGCCCAGGGAGGTGGTGGAGTCGCCGTCCCTGGAGCTGTTCAAGGCAGGACTGGACGTGGCACTTGGTGCCATGGTCTAGCCTTGAGCTCTGTGGTGAAGGGTTGGACTTGATGATCTGTGAGGTCTCTTCCAACCTTAGTGATACTGTGAGACTGTGATAAACCTGTTTAAGCTTCAGGATGAATTGTATTCTGTTTTTTTTTCCCCTTGTTTTAAATGAAATGAGGCTGATGTCACCAGCTCTGTTGGTATTTGTGTGCCCAGCCACTGTGAACGGCTTGGGAAGCGGCTGACTGATTCCAATCAGATTTGACATCAAGACAAAGGTCTAAACAGTAATATGTTCCCACCAACATTATGAAATTAAGGAACCAGAGCCACTCTATTAGAGCTGCACTTCAGAGAGGAAAGGCAACATGAGCTGGTCCATTATGAGACACACCAAGAACTCAGTCGTGAAATGCAGCGTCACGGGAAGCTGAGCCTGCATGCAGCAGGAATTAAATCTTGATTTAAGATAAATGGACAAATATAAAATAATTGGTCTGAGAAATTTAAGATAGGGACTTGGTATGAGAAATGTCAAATATTTGCCGGGATGCCATTGCTGCAGCCATAATTCTTGGTGTCTGAGACCCCATCTAGAGTACTGCCTTCAGTTTTGGGCTCCCTGGTTTAAGAGGGACAGGGATCTGATGGAGACGGTCCAAGGGAGGGCTATGAGGATGATTAGGGGACTGGAGGGCATGGCTTATGAGGAGAGGCTAAGGGGCCTGGGGCTGTTTAGGCTGGAGAAGAGAAGACTGAGAGGGGATTTAATCAATGTCTGTAAACATCTGAGGGCTGGGGGTCAGGAGAGGGGGACAGGCTCTGCTCACTTGATCCCTGGGATGGGAAAAGGAGCAATGGATGGAAGCTGCAGCACAGCAGGTTCCAGCTCAACAGAAGGGGGAACTTCTTGACTGGAAGGGTCCCAGAGCACTGGCACAGGCTCCCCAGAAAGGTTGTGGAATCTCCTTCTCTGGAGCCTTTCAAGGCCTGTCTGGATGTGTTCCTGTGTGACCTGAGCTAGATTGTATGGTGCTGCTGTGGCAGGGGGACTGGACTTGCTGATCTCTTTGGGTCCCTTCCAACATCTAACATCCTGTGAGCCTGTGATCCTGTGATATGTTACATCTGAGCAGGGCTTGTTGAAATAGAATGAGGCTTGATGGTTTTAAACCATCAGTTCGGATGGAAAAAAAATTTATGCTGAGGACAGTGAAACACTGACCCAGGTTGCCCAGAGAGGTTGTAGCCACCCCTTCTCTGGGACCATTGCAGGTCAGGTTGTTTGGGGATCTGAACAACCTGCTCTAGTTGGAATTGTCCCTGTTGACTGCACAGGGATTGGACTGGATGACCATGAATGGTCCCTTCCAATGCAAACATTCAGTGATTCCATCAGAAGTAAGGGTGATGAAATCATTCATAGAATCATAGAATGGTTTAGGTAAGAAGTGACCTCAAATCTCATCCAGTTCCAATCCCCTGCCATAGGCAGGGACAACCTCCCACTAGAACAGGTCACTCAAGGCATCATTCTATGGTACCATCAGAAATGGCAGCACTGGGAGGCAATGATCATCTTGTCCTTGTGTAACCATGTTTCAGACCCTGACTCCTTCTTTGACACAATTTTCCACCAGTATTTACTATTCTTCTTATCTAAAGTGCAACACCTCCCCAGCATGGCACAACAATCACTGCTACAGCCACAGAGAATCACAGAATTAGTCAGGATTGGAGGGGACCACAGGCATCATCTAGTTCTAACCTCCCTGCCATGAGCAGGGACACCTCACACTTCACTCCTTTGCTCAAATCAGGAATCTTGATCCTGCTGCCTCATCTCTTGGTACTTCATAGTTTCCATGTAAACAGCCCAAAAGGTTATGTCTTCAGGTCCAATGGCAGCAAGAACAATCTTGTTTTCTTCAGAGATCTATGAACTTAAATCACAAGAGATACTCAGGTTCTATTCTTGGACACGCTAATCCCAGAGACATAGAGAAAAGACTGAGAGGAATCTTCTCAGTCTTTAGTAAGACATAAAATACATAGTGGGGGGGCAAGAGGATGGGGCCAGGCACATCTCAGTGGTGCCAAGTGACAGGACAAGGGACAATGGGCACAAACTGGGCCCTAGGAAGTTCTTCCTGAACAAGAGGAGAAAATTCTTTGCTGGGAGAGTGCTGGAGCCCTGGAGCAGGTTGCTCAGAGAGGTTGTGGAGTCTTCTTATCTGGAGCGCTTCCAAACCCATCTAGCCATTGTGCTGCTGGGTAAGCTGCTGTAGGTGCCCCTGTTTTAGCAGAGGGGTTGGACTGGATGATCTCCAAAGGTTCCTTTCCAACCCCACCATGTTTGGATGATGTGGGGCTTTGTAGTCTGGAGAGAAGACTGAGAGGGAATCTAATACAGTATAGAAATATCTGAGGGCTGAGAGTCAAGAAGGAAGAGAGAGCCTCTTCTTCGCCAGAAGGACCAGGGAGATGATTATCCCCTTGGACTCTGCTTTGCTGAGGCCACACCTCAAGTGTTGTGCTGAGTTCTGGGCACCGCAATACAGGAGAGGTGTGGAGGTGCTGGAGCAGGTCCAGAGGAGGGCAATGAAGGTGGGGTAGGGCCTGGAGAATAACTCTGATGAGGGCAGACTGAGGGAGCTGGGGATGGTTAGTGTGAGGAAGAGGAGGCTGAGGGAAGACCTCATTGCTGTCTACAACTACCCAAAGGGACATTGTGGAGAGGCTGCTGCTGGGCTCTTCTCACAGCTAACTGGAGACAGAACAAGGGGGGATGGCCTCAAGCTGAGGCTGGGGAGGTTTAGATTGGGCATTAGGAAAAAGTTTTTCATGGAGAGAGTGGTCAGGGAGTGGAATGAGCTGCCCAGGGAGGTGGTGAAGTCAGTCTCCTGGATGTGTTTAAGGCTGGTTTGGATGTGGTGCTCAGGGCTATGGTTTAAGGTGACTCTTGTAGAGTAGGGTTCTAGGTTGGACTTGGTGATGCTGAGGGGCTTTGCCAACCTGCATGTTGCTGTGATTCTGTGATTCTCTCTTGTGCCCTGTGATAGAACAAGGAGCAATGGATGGAAGCTGCAGCACAGCAGGTTTCCAGCTCAACACAAGGGGGAACTTCTTGACTGTAAGGGTCCCAGAGCACTGGCACAGGCTCCCCAGAAAGGTTGTGGAGTCTCCTTCTCTGGAGCCTTTCAAGACCCATCTGGATGTGTTCCTGTGTGCACTAGAGTCTCTGGTCCTGCTCTTGCAGGGAGGTTGGACTCAAAGATCTCCTTAGGTCCCTTCCAACCCCTAAAATTCTGTGATCCTGTGATGCTGTGAAATTCAGGATACACTTAGCCTGTGGCTCTGCAAAGGTATTACTGTGGGCTCTAGGAAGGCATTACTGGATTTCATGACTGGTGTTTTTGGAAGTGTGCTAGTTTGAGCCTAGCTAGCATGTTTTGGTGAGAAGAACTAGATGATAGGCTGTAAAATGAAAACAATGGTGAGGTCTACTTCCCTCACAGTCTTGCTGAGATGTATACAAAAGAAGAAAGGCAAAACAAAGATTAGGGCATTTGCTTCTTCTCCTCGCTGGGGAACTTTGCCTGCTGGGGAGCTCGTGGCTGCTGGCTGGACTCCATCTTGCTTTCTAACCTCACCCTTCCTTTGCTTGGCTGCTTCACCTTGCTTTTTAACCCTCTTGGCCGAACCTCCATTCTTCCTTAGGACTGGGGTAAGGTTGAGAGGGGTAGGGGGAAGGTGAGGGGTGGTTGAGAGCCCCTCCTGGGGACTCAGGTTTCTGGGAGGGGAGTTGTGTTTCTGTATTACCTTTTTACCTTGTATATTTCTGTCTATAACTGTATATACTGTAAATATCTGCTTGTAAATTGTGCCAGCTGTAAATATAAGCTTCATTCAAATTTCCAGAGCCGGCTGAGTCTAGTCTGGGTGATTTCTAAAGTTGGGGGGGTGGGGGTGGGGGACACCCAAACCATCACAGGAAGGTATAATAAGAGGAGGATGAACTTACAGCTTAAATGGTGAACTCTAACATGTAAGGGAACTAAACATTCAGGAATAATTCACAGGTGATGATGACAATGGTAAACTTTAAGCACTAATAGGATTTTTTGGTGTATAGGCAGAGAGTTTCTGCTTGTGCATGTGCACAGGGATGAAATGTTTGAGCCTGACAGGTCAGCAGGAAAAAGCCTATTTGAAACAGTGCAAATAAATAAATAAGTATTACTTCAACTCATTTGGGACCTAATTTCAATGCTTGATTGAATTCCTAGAACTAATTGTGGCTTCTCTGTGCACACAGAAAGGCAGAAGAATGAGCAACTACAATGAACGCTGGCAGCATTTGACCCCCTCCAGGAAACAAACCACGGAAGATTTATGAGAAGTGGGTTTGCCTGCAGCAAAAGCTGGTAATTGATGTTCAAATTCTCATCATTTGTTGGTAATTAGCCATAGCAGTTTGAAATCACACCTCTGGTACACAAGGAATGATGTGTCACTCATGGCTCCCAGCGGTTACCATGCACCAGAAGCTCAGGAATGCTTCTACGCTGGTGTGCAGTCTGAAGATGTTTAGCAGTGGAGCTCAAATAGAAAGGGTCTTGCCCCAGTGAGGCCACAGCTGGAGTGCTGAGGCCAGTTCTGGGCTCCCCAGTTCAAGAGAGGTGGGGAACTGGTGGGGAGACTCCAGCTGTGGGTGAGCTAGGATGGAAACTCTCAATCCATGGGCCCCTTCTATGATACAGAGATGCACAAAGTGCTAGACCTTGCCAGGAACATCACCTCTCAGATGCAAGAGCTTGCTTCTGGTCATCCATAGTCCCTCCAACAAGGAGTAATGAGGAGAAGCCCATCTGTCCATCTAGGAAACCTGCTTAGGGCCAAGTATTGAAAGCCACCCACTGAAGATTCTTTCCTTTGCTGAATGGTAGAGTCACTTTGTGTCTCCCCTACCATGTATTATCCTCATGAGTAGGCAGATGCTTAACTCAAGAAAGGAATATGGAAGCACTTCCCTATTCCCCACTCTAAGATCATGGAGCAGATCCTCCTGAAGGCTCTGCTAAGGCAAATGGAAAAAGCAGAGGTGATTGGTGGTAATCAGCAATGGCTTCACCAAGGGCAAATCATGCCTGACAAATACAGTCACAGCCACAGTGGACAAGGGAAGGGTAACTGACATCATCTACCTGGACCTGATTAAGGCCTTTGACTCTGTCCCACATGAGATCCTGGTCACCAAACTGGAAAAACACAGACTGGATGGGTGGAGCACTGCTGGATAAGGAACTGGCTGGATGGTCACACACAGAGAGTGGTGATCAAGGGCACAATGTCCACCTGCAGACCAGTGCCAAGTGGCATCCCTCAGGGGTCAGTGCTGGGCCCAGTGCTGTTGAACATCTTTGTCAGCAACATGGACAGAAGAATCGAGTGCAGCCTCAGCAAGTGTGCAGATGGCACCAAGCTGTGTGGCACAGATGACTTGCTGGAGGGCAG
>WAAF01020446.1:46691-59188 GCA_013400475.1 Tricholaema leucomelas
AGAAGGCTTTGAGGAGACCCTGGAGTGGCCTTCCAGTATCTGAAGGGGGCTACAGAAGGGCTGGGGAGGAAATACTTAGAAGGTCTTGTAATGACAGGATGAGGAGGAATGGGTTTGAACTGGCAGAGGGGAGATTGAAACTGAATGTTAGGAAGAAGTTGTTTGCAGTGAGGGTGGTGAGACACTGGCACAGGTTGCCCAGGGAAGTTGTGGCTGCTCCCTCCCTGAAGGTGTTGAAGTCCAGGTTGGATGGGGCCTTGAGTGAGCTCTTTTAGTGGGAGGTGTCCCTGCCTATGTCAGGGGGTTGGAACTGGATGAGCTTTGAGGTCTCTTCTGAATTAAACCATTCTGTGATTTATGATTTGACACACACTGGGAAGCATAGGGAAGCAAATAAAGCTCCTTAGATCCAGGATGAGACACATCTTTGTGTCATGGCTTAGAAAAAAATACATCTTTGGTGTTGCATGAAAGGAAAGAAATAAAGTTCTGCATTGTAATAGAAACCAGCTCAGGAAAATATTTCCAGCAGCCACATGGTTTCACTGATGTATTTGTAGAAGTTTCCCTATCATTACAATTTCCAAAATATGCCACCATGGCAGCCTGATGAGGGCTGGAAGGGACCTTTGGAGACTATCCAGTTCAACCCCCCCTCCGCCATGAAAGCAGAGGCACCCACAGCAGCTTGCCCAGCAGCACAATGCCCAGCTGGGGCTGGAAGCTCTCCAGACATAAGACTCCACAACCTCTCCAGGCAGCCTGCTCCAGGCCTCCAGCAGCCTTACAACAGAGAACATTCTCCTCCTTGGTTCCAGTTTGTGCTCATTGCCCCTTGTCCTGTCCCTGGGCACCACTGAGAAGAGTCTGGCCCCATCTTCTTGCCCCCACAGATACTTTATCTCTTCCTGAGCATTGTTCAGCTCCCCTCTCAGGCTGCTCTTCTGCAGGCTCACCAGCCCCAGGACTCTCAGCCTTTCCTGCTCACAGTGATGCTTCAGGTGCCTCTTTGTAGCTTCCACAGGACACTCAGCAGTTTTTCCCTGTCTCTCTTGAGCTGGAGGAGCCCAGAACTGGACCCAGTCTTCCAACTGCCTGGGGGTGTTGAAGGTCAGGCTGGATGAGGCCTTGAGCAGCTGAGCCTAGCTGAGAGGTGTCCCTGCCCATGGTGGGGAGGATTGAGAAAAAGATCTTTTTAATTGAGGCCTTGAGCAACCTGCTCTAGTGGGAGGTGTCCCTGCCTATGACAGGAGGTTGGAACTGGATGATCCTTGAGGTCCCTTCCAACCTAAACCATTCTGTGATCTGTTCTGTGAACTGTGGCCTCAGCAGTGCAGAGCACAAAGGGAGAAGACCCTGCCTCGACCTGGTGTCCACTCTCTTTTTAATACATATACAGGTTTCCATTTTTAGAGAAACCTCTTTGCATCTGATTACATTTTCAGCTTCTCCCCATCACATATTTACCTTTGCTCCTGTTTTTATTTTCACTTGAAGGCAGTTGCCTTCAAGCAAATTCATAGAAACACAGAATCAGTCAGGGTCGGAAGGGACCACAAGCATCGTCTAGTTCAAAGCTCCCTGCCATGGGCAGGGACACCTCTCACTACATCCAGCTGCCTAGAGCCACATCCAGCCTGGCTTTAAACACCTCCAGGGACGAGGCTTCCACCACCTCCCTGGGCAACCCATTCCAAGCTCTCACTACCCTCATGCTAAAGAACTTCTTCCTAACACCCAGTTTGAATCTACCCATTTCTAGCTTTGTTCCTGTCTTAAATTCACATTTTCTTACTCACATTCGTATTATTGAGCAGTAAATATTATCAATTTCTTTTCCCTGTGTGTGTAAACTAAGAAGTGTGGAAGTCAGCTGCTCTCCACACCTCTGTAAGAGCCTTTGGTCACGTAACTTTATTAACAGAGGCAAGTGTCATGAGAAGACAACTGATCCTTAACCAACCAGAATGCAAAACACGAGTTTTCATCCACTCTTATTAGAGTCATGGAATCATAGACTCATAGAATGAGTAAGGTTGGAAGGGACCTCAAAGATCATCCAGTTCCATCCTTTTGGCATAGGCAGGGACATCTCCAACTGGAACAGCTCACTCAAGGCCTCGTCCAACCTGGCCTTCAACACCTCCAGGGAAGGAGCNAAAGGGTCAGAATCCCCTCCCATGCCCTGCTGGCCACACTGCTCTTGATGCAGCCCAGCACACAGTTGCTGTCTGGGCTGCACTCACACTGCCAGCTCATGTTGAGCTTTTCATCATCCCAGACCCTCAGGGCTGCTCTCAGCCGTTCTCCACCCAGCCTGGAGTTGTGCTTGGGATTGTGCCCACCAGGTGTAGGACCTTACACTTGGCCTTGTTGAATGTCATGAGGTTGCCCTGGGCCCACCTCTGCAGCCTGTCTGGGTCCCTCTGGATGGATCCCTGCCCTCTAGCAAGTCGACTGTGCCACACAGCTTGGTGCCATCTGCACACTTGCTGAGGGTGCACTCAATTCCTCTGCCCATGTTGATGACATGGAATCGCTTGGGTTGGAAAAGACCTCTAAGATCATTGAGTCCAACCACTGATCCAACACCACCATAGCCACTAAGCCATAGAGTAGTTTGTTTGTTTTGGAAAAGTCCTCTATGGCCAAGTCCAACCTTCAAACTAAGACAATCATGGCCATTAAACCATGTCTAAGAGTGCCTTGTCCACATGCCTCTTGTATACCCCCTGGAATGGTGACTCTACCACTTCCATGGGCCCTTAATTTAGGTAGGTGTTTCTTTTATCTTTTCATCTTTTACCCTTCAAATTCAGTTCAAATGACTTTTGAAACTTACAATTCAGTATATTTTGGTGGGAAAAAATAAAGAATCCCAAATCAGAGGGAGGGAGGAATGTACTTGTAGCTGTGTAATCGTTGTGTTTTCTCACACTGCACTGATGGAACTTCACCCACAGTCTGTGCTTTCAGCCTCCTAGGGAGTAAACACATGGGAGGGGTGTTCCATCTTCAAGGAGATGCAAAAATAGCTGTGGTTTTGGCAAAAAGCTGGGAGCAGAGCAAAAAAGGAGGAATTTAGGTCAATATCTGAGCATCCTCCAAAGACTCAGCAGCTCTCCAGTCATGTGATGAGTGAAAATCCATCAATCAGGAATTTCTGCTTCCTTAATCCTAGAAGAATTTAAACATTTTTTTGGTGTTATAACTAGAGAAAGAGCCTCACTCCTGGTGGTTGAGAGACAGCAACTGCCAAAGGGAAAGCTCCTCCCTTGCTGGCATAGGTCTCACTGAAAGCACATATGTGTGACAGCCGTGGTGGGAAGGGAGGGGGGAGGACTCAGACACCTTTTGTCATGCTGTCATCAGCCAAGTGTAGCACACACCCCCCAGATGAACCTTGGATTTGTCATTATAAAGAAGACAAGAACTATAAACTCCAGAAGGACCACTGCTACCTGCATGTGCTTCTTGAGGTCATCAGAAAATTCTTGCTGATCCTGCTTTAGCAGGGGGAAGTTGGACTCCATCTTCATAGGTCACTTTCAGTCCTCACCATTCTAGGATTCTATATGATTTTAATCGAAGTGGGCTGAAGCAGAGAGGTCTTCACTTCATACAAGTGGTGGGGGATGTAGTGAGTGTGTGGTGGGGACGATAGTGACAAAGTAAAAATGTCCTTGTGAAAAGAAATCCCCAAATCCCAGCATGAAAAGGTTGAAAGGGATCTCTGAAGATCATTCAGTCCAACCTCCTTGCAAGGTCAGGGGCACCCACAGCAGCGTGCTCAGGTTCACAATGTCCAGGTGGTTTGGAATCTCTCCAGAGGAGGAGACTCCACAACTTCTGTGGCTCTCTAGAGCTAACTAAAAGGAGGTTGGAGTTGGGTGGGGTTTGGTCTCTTCTCCCAAGGCATAAGTAACAGCATGAGAGGAAATGTCTTTAAGTTGCACCAGAGGAGGTTTGGGTTGGACATAAGGAACAGCTTGTGTGAAAGGGTGCCAAGACCTGGCCCAGGCTGTCCAGGACAGTGGTGGTGTCCCCATCTGTGAAGGAATTTCAAAGCTGTAGAGATGTGGTGCTGAGTGCCATGGTTTAGTGGTGACCTGGCAGTTCTGGGTTAAGGGTTGGGCTTGATGATCTTAAAAGGCTTTTCCAACCAAAATACTTCTGTGGTTCTGTGATGATTGTGCCCTGAGTTATGGAGAAAGGCACATGTTCCGTTCCTGTGTTTGGGATGGCTTGAAGGAAGATCAAACAGGGTCTCAGGATTTGTTCTAGGCCTTTTAGAAGACTTTGAAAGCATAAAAGTCTTGACAAGTCAGCAGCAGTTACTTAAGCTTTCAAGGACTACTTCATTTACTAGAAGGAATGATGTCAAAAATTTCAGTCCTAGCTCTCTGCTCCTGGGACATGACAAAACCCTTGTCACAAACATTAGCCTGTGTGTGACACTAGATGGATGAGGAGTGACATGCCTCCAGAGAGGACTGAGCCTTCAGAGCAGCTGTGAAACCAAACCTCATCCTTCTGCCTCTGCACAGCAGCCGTTGCAGCCATCCCTCCTGTTGATATTGAATCAGACAGGAGTGAAGCTTCAAGCAAAAAAAGTAGCTACAGCTCTCTCCAAACTTAACCATTTCATTGTTGTCATAGAATGGTTTGCAGATAACACCAAGTTAGATGGCAGTGTTGATTCGATTGAGGGTAGAGAGGCTCTGCAGAAGGACATGGATAGGCTTAACTCCATGGGTCAACATTAATGGAATGAGTTCCAACAAGGCCAAATGCCAGGTCCTGCACTTGGGCAACAACAACCCCGAGCAATGCTACAGGCTTGGGGCAGTGTGGCTGGAGAGCTGCCTGGCAGAAAGGGATCTGGGGGTTGTAATAGACAAGAGCTGAGTATGAGCCAGCAGTGTGCCCAGGCAGCTGAATAGGAGCCAGCAGTGTGCCCAGACAGCCAGAAAGGCCAATGGCATCGTGGCTTGGATTAAAAATGCTGTGGCCAGCAGGAGCAGGGAGGTGATTTTCACCTTGGATTTGGCTCTGATGAGGCCACGACTTCAGTGTTGTATTCAGTTTTGGGCACCTCAATACAAGAGAAATGTGAAGGTGATGGAGCAGGTCCAAAGGAGGGCAATGAAGCTGGGGAAGGGCCTGGAGAATAAATCTGATGAGCAGTGACTGAGGGAGCTGGGGATGGTTAGTGTGAGGAAGAGGAGGCTGAGGGAAGACCTCATTGCTGTTTACAGCTGCCCAAAGGGACATTGTGGAGAGGCTGCTGCTGGGCTCTTCTCACAGCTAACTGGAGACAGAGCAAGGGGGAATGGCCTCAAGCTGAGGCTGGGGAGGTTTAGATTGGGCATTAGGGAAAAGATTTTCACGTAGAAAAGTGGTCAGGGAGTGGAATGAGCTGTCCAGGGAGGTGATGGAATCACCCCTTCTGGATGTGTTTAAGGCTGTTTTGGATGTGGTGCTTAGAGATATGATTTAAGGTGACTCTTGTAGAGTAGGGTTCTAGGTTGGACTTGGTCATCCTGAGGAGCTTTGCCAACCTGCATGTTGCTGTGATTCTGTGAATTGAAAGGGACCTCAAAGATCACTTCATTCCACCCACCCTGCCATGGGCAGGAGCACCTTCCACTACCCCAGGTTCCTCAAGGTGTCATCCAACCTGCCCTTGAAAACCTCCAGGGAGATGACATCCACAGTCTCCCTGGGCAACCTGTTCTACTGTCTTACCACCCTCACTGGAAAAAATTTCCTCCTGATCTCCAGTCTAAGTCTTCCCTCCTCCAGCTCAAAGCCATGAGTTCTGAGCTTCTGACCAAATTTGGGCAGACAGGATAGATTAGTGGGAAATTTGAAGTAAAACATGTTTGGATGAAGCTCAGACACTAAAGCTGTAAGAGGTCTGCTGGCAATTTTGGGTGTTTTCATCTCTTTGGGACTGGTGGCTTTGCTGAGTATAGCTCCCCTGTAACAGTGTAGGTTTGTAGCTGGATGCTCCAGAGGCCAGGCTGAGAGAGTTGGAATTGTTCAGCCTGGAAAAGAGAAGGCTCCAGGGAAACCTTAGAGCAGCCTTCCAGGATTTGAAGGGGGCTCCAGGAGATCTGAAGTTGGACTTTGGACAAAGGCATGGAGTGACAGGACAAGGGGTGATGGCTTCATCCTGGAGGAAGCTGGGTTTAGGTTAGACATGTGGAAGAAATTCTTCTCCATGAGGGTTGTGAGGCACTGGAACAGGTTGCCCAGAGAAATTGTGGAGGGTCCAAGCCTGGAAGTGCTCAAAGGCAGGGTAGATGGAGTTTCAAGCAACCTGGTCTAGCAGGAGGGTGGAAACTCGATGGTCATTGAGGTCCCTTTCAACCCAGACCATTCTATTATTCAGTGAGTTGGGCTTAACGTTCCTGGCCCTATCAGAGGACCAATGTTCATGTCATTCCTTCCATCTTGGGTTGCATCTGCTAACCTTTGCAGGGCAAGCACCAAATTCCTGGTCAACACTTTCTGTACCCACACCTATGAGTCCAGTTCACCTTCATTCCTAAGAAGCACAATGTTCAGAGCAACTCATGCCCAGACACTATGCTGGGTGAATGGATCTCCAGATACCTCATAGAATCATAGATGGTTTAGTTTGGAAGGGACCTCAAAGATCATCCACTTCCAACCCTCTGATCATGGCAGGGACACCTCCCACTAGAACAAGTCACTCAAGGCCTCATCCAACCTAGTCCTGAATACCTCCAGGGAGGTTGTAGATCACAGATTCACAGAATGTGATTGAAGATCAAAAATCAAAGATCACATTCTGTGATTCTGTGATCCACAACCTCCCTGGGCAACCTGTGTCACTGTCTCACCACCCTCACTGCAAACAACTTCTTCCTAACATCCAGTTTCAATCTCCCCTCTGCCAGTTTGAATCCATTCCTCCTTGTTCTGTCACTACAAGATCTTGTCAATAGTCCCTCCCCAGCCCTCCCCTAGGCCCCTTCAGATACTGGAAGGTCACTCCAAGGTCTCCTCAAAGCCTTCTCTTCTCCAAACTGCAGAGCCCCAACTCTTTTGTCCTGTCCTCATAGCAGAGCTGCTGCAGCCCTCTGATCATCTTGGAGGCCTCTTCTGGACTGGCTCCGACAGTTCCTTGTCCTTCTTGTTTTGAGGATTCCAGGACTGCAGACAGTCCTCCAGGTCACTTGGCCAGGGACAATTTTGGCTGTGCAGGATGCCTCCATTTTATGTTCTTTTGCCTGTAGGATCCTGTTAGATGCTCTGGAATTGAAGCATGTTCTTCTCTGCCTCAACTTGCAGATGCAAAGAAGAATGGCATTTCCAGTTTACATTCTGGGAGCAACTCCCTCAAAACAAGCATATCAATCACATCTAATTAGGTTGTCAACCCTTAATTTAGGGTGTTGTGCTGCTTCAAAAAAAGCAAAGTGACAGGAAAAGAGAAAAGAAGTCTAACTGGGACTTTTTTTTATGTCAGGGAAAGCCTAGAGACTCTTAGTTCTCTCATTATTCCAGTTAAAAAGTGGAATTTCAGTTGTTTAGTATTTAAGCTGAATGAATCTCTAGGGTTGGACAAGAGAAGGTTCCAGGTAGACCTTGAAGCAGCTTTCTAGTACCAAAAGGGGGCTACAGGAGAGCTGGGGAGAGAGTTTTACAACGGCTTGTAGTGATAAGTCAATGTATTCAAATATCTGAGGGGTGGGTGTCAAGTGGCTGGAGCCAGTCTCTTTTAGCTGGTCAGCAGCAATAAGACAAGGAGCAACAGCTCCAAGCTGCAACAGAAGTTTAACTTCCACATTAGGAGAAGCTTTTTGACCGTGAGGGTGACAAAGCCCTGGAGCTGGCTGCCCAGAAAGGTTGTGAAGTCTCCTTCTCTTGATGGTCTCAATGATCTCTGGAGGTCCCTTCCAAACTTTAAAGTTCTGTGATTCTGATAGGATGAGAGGCAACAGCTTCAGACTGGAAAAACCGAGACTGACATCAGACATGAGGAAGAAATTCTTTCCCATGAGGGTGGTGAGGCACTGGAATGAGTTGCCCCAGGGAGGTTGTGGATGCCCTCTCCCTGGAGGTGTTCATGGTGGCTGGATGAGGTCTTGGGCAACCTGGTCTAGTGGAAAGTGTCCCTGCCCATGGCAGAGGGTTGGAACCAAGTCATCTTTAAGGTCCCTTCCAGCCCAAACCGTTCAATGAATCAGTGATTCTATATCCAGAGGTTTTTGTTTGCATGTTGTGTCTGAGGATGTGAGCATGCAGCATACATGAGACATTCAGAACCCCCATTTGTGAGCATTCAGACAACCCTAAGCCCAATGTAATCACTGCAACATCACAGGCTCACAGGATGGCAGGGATTGGAAGGGACCCAAAGAGATAGACTCCTAGAAACACAGAACCAACCAGGTTGGAAAAGACTTCCCAGATATCCAGTCCAACCCAGCACCCAGCCCTGTCCAGTCAACCAGACCATGGCACTAAGTGCCTCAGCCAGGCTTTTTGTGAACACTTCCAGGGATGGTGACTCCACCACCTCCCTGGGCAGCCCATTCCAGTGCCAATCACTCTCTCTGGGAAGAACTTCCTCCTAACATCCAGCCTATACTTCCTCCCCTGGCACAACTTGAGGCTGTGTGCCCAGGCTGGTTGCCTGGCAGAAGAGACCAACCCCCACCTGGCTACAGCCNATTCCCCTAATCATCCTCCTAGCCCTCTGCTGGACCCTCTCCAGCAGATCCTTGTCCCTCTTAAACTGGGGAGCCCAAAACTGAACACAGTATTCAAGATGAGGTCTCAGCAGGGCAGAGTAGAGGGAGAGGAGAACCTCCCTTGATCTGCTGGACACACTCTTCTTAATGCACCCCAGGATCCCATTGGCCCTCTTGGCCACAAGGGCACATTGCTGTGCCATGGCTTTTATCCAGGAGCACTCCCAGGTCCCTCTCCAGAGGGCTGCTCTCCAGCAGATCACCTCCCAGTCTGTACTGGTGCAGTTTATTATTCCCCCCCGGGTGCAGGACTCTGCACTTGTCCTTATGAACCTCGTTTGGTTCCTCTTTGCCTAATCTCTCAGTCTGTCCAACGTCTTTGTGAAATCCAAAACCCAAGGATGACTCCTAGAAACCAGAGTTACAGAGAGCAGGAAAAAAAACACACCTAAATCCCCTTTCTAAAGAGCACAGAAGGTAAATCAATGAGAACCATTTCCAGAAATGAAAGGCAGGTCCAGCATGAAATAGAGGTGGCTTCCAGATGCATGGAAAATACTTGTTAACTAAAAAATGCCACTTTGATGGAGGTTGTTCAACATTTTAGAGGCACTTACAGGAAAAAATGTAATAATCCTAAGATTTAAAAAACCCTGTTTTGGACAGTTGTTATAAATGCTGATGGTGCAAGGCATTGGTTAGAGGATGCTGTTTACATGCATTTCACCATACATCACCAGGGGCTTGCAAACACTAATGGGCAGCTATTGGCTACCACCAGAAGTTGTTGAGTTATGGCTGCTGTTGGCTGATTTAATTTGCTGTAGGTTTGGGGCATAAAAGGTGCTTTATTTACTGCATTTTTTTTCAGCCCCTGATGGATACCCACCTGGAGTACTGTGTGCAGTCCAGGAGCCCCCAGCACAAGGACATGGAACTGTTGGAGCCAGTCCAGAGGAGGCCACCAAGATGCTCAGCAGCTCTGCTATGAGGACAGGCTATGAGAGCTGGGGCTCTGCAGCCTGGAGAAGGCCTTGAGGAGACCTTGGAATGGCCTTCCAGTATCTGAAGGAGGCTACAGTAAGGCCGGGGAAAGACTACTGCAAGGTCTTGTAATGAGAGGATGAGGAGGAATGGGTTTGAACTGGCAGAGGGGAGATTGAAACTGGATGTTAGGAAGTTGTTTGCAGTGAGGGTGGTGAGACGCTGGCACAGGATACTCAGGGATCTTATCAAAGATCACATTCTGTGATTCTGTGATCCACAACCTCCCTGGAGGTGTTCAAGGCCAGATTGGATGAAGCCTTGAGCGACCTGTTCTAGTGGGAGGTGTCCCTGCCTATGATGGGGAGTTGGAACTGGATGATCTTTGAGGTCCCTTCCAACCTAAATGATTCTATGATTCTATGAGTCTATGATATTTTTTGCCTCAGACCTTACTTACTGAGCTGTGTTATGGACTTGGACTCACCGCTAAGGCTACATCTTGAATCCTTGGGTCAGTTTCGGGCCACTCATTCCAAGAAGGGCATCTTGATGCTAGAGCAGGTCTGGAGTATGGCAACGAGCTTCGTTGGCAAAGGTTCTGCAGAGCAGGGCTGGTGATGAGTAGCTGAAGGACCCAAGGTTCTTCATCCTGTAGGAAAGGAGGCTGAGCGGTGACCTTCCGGCTCTCTACAACTCCCTGAGAGGAGACTGGAGCCAGGTGGGGGTCAGTCTCTTCTCCAAGGAAAGGCTAGGACAAGAAGAAACAGCCTCAAGGGTCACCACAGGAGGTTTAGATTGGATGAGAAGAAGCTTTTTCATCAGTAGTGTTTTCAAAGACTGGAACAACCTCCCCAGGGAGGTGGTTGAATCCCCAACCCTGGACATGTTACAAAGACATGGGGATGGGAGTGCTGAGGAACATTGTTTAGCACAATCCTTGGCAGAGAGTGACTGGATTCAGTGATCTCTCTGTGACTCTACCTGTGAATGTGGACTTTGTCAACATTATATCCACGGACTGCCTGCTCCATCAGTCTCATTTCTCTTGCCATAGAATCATTTCTGTTGGAGAAGACCTTCAAGGCCATGCTCTCCAGATGGGGACAGACTTTTGAGCAGGGCCTGTTGTGACAGCACAAGGGGTGATGGTTTGAACTCAAAGAGGAAGATTCAGACTGGAGAGAAGGGAGCAATGTTTGACACTGAGGGTGGTGAGAGCTTGGCCCAGGTTGCCCAGAGACCTAGGAGGTGCTGCATTCCTGGAACCATTGCAGGCCAGCTTGTTTGGGGCTCTGAGCAACCTGCTGTAGTTGCAGATGTTGCTGCTATCTGCCTGGGGTTGGACTGAATGACTTCTGAAGGTCCTTTTTCACCCTGATTTGTCTGTGATTCCATGACTCTAAAATTACTTTACACATGTAAAATAATGAGCCTGACACAGGAACTTGGATGGTTCCCATAAAATCCAGGGAAGCATCAGAATTACTTTCCAGCAGCATTGTGTCCCACTTCACCCAGGACATCTCCCAGTGAAGCAAAACCTGAAAGCTGTGGAATTAAAATCCCAGACTCAGCTCATCACTTTGATCTATGATATTTTCATTGCAGGGACATCTAATAGAGTGAAATCAATCAATGTGGAACTCTAATTAATTTTTCTTCACTTATTTTTGGTTTCAAGATCATTTTCCAAGAGGCAAGTCCTCTGCTGAGCACCAAGTGCTGAGCATGTTGCTGTGTGACAGGTGGTGGCCACATCAACATTCCTGAAGTCTCCTACAGGAGGCTGGGCACAATTACAAGAAGGCAAACACTGATTACAACCTCTAATTAGAATGGATTAGTTAGCACAGGCTCCTCATTGCTGTGCCTCTCCTTCCCAGGCTGGCCTGCCAGAAAGGCAGCAGCATCAATTCCAGGACAGAGCAGGGGAAGGAAAAGGTGGCACTGGAGATTTTTAGCCTCCCACAGCAACAGGGCCAGGAGATCTTGGATGTCCAGGTTCCAGAAGCCAAGGATTCAAGATGTAGCCTCACCAGTGCTGAGTCCAGGTCCATAGCAGAGCAGCTTGCAAACAATTCCAGAAGAGAAAACAGAAAGGGGCAAAACATAGATTCCTAATACTCAAACCCCAATTTCCATCACCAGGAATTCATAGAATCATTTCTGTTGGAGAAGACCTCCAAGATCATCCAGTCCAACCATTAACCCAGCACTACTTGGTCAACAGCAAACCATGTCCCTCAGCACCACATCTCTACAGCTTTGAAACCCTTCCAGGGATGGGAACTCCATCACTGCCCTGAGAAGCCTGGGCCAGGCCTTGACAACCCTCAAGGGGAAGAAATTGTTCCTCATGTCTGACCTAAACCTGCCCCAGAGCCACTGGAGGCTGTTTCACAGAATCACAGAATGTCAGGGGCTGGAAGGGACCTCCAAAGCTCATCCAGTCCAACCCCCCTGCCACAGCAGGATCTCCTACACCACATCACACAGGAACACATCCAAGCAGGTTTGGAATATCTCCAGAGAGGGAGACTCCACAGCCCCCCTCGGAGCCTGTTCCAGTGCTCTGTCACCCTCACAGGGAAAAAATTCCTCCTCATGTTCACATGAAACTTCCTATGCCTCAGCTGCCACCCATTGCCCCTTGTCCTGTCACTGGGCATCACCCAGCAGAGCCTGGCTCCAGCCTCCTGCCAGAGCAGGACAATACTCTCTAACACAGATCACAGAGGAACACATCCAGACAGGCCTTGAAAGTCTCCAGAGAAGGAGACT
>WAAF01020446.1:69584-124167 GCA_013400475.1 Tricholaema leucomelas
GTTTAAACTGGCAGAGGGGAGACTGAAACTGGATGTTAGGAAGAAGTTGTTTGCAGTGAGGGTGGTGAGACACTGGCACAGGTTGCCCAGGGAAGTTGTGACTGCTCCCTCCCTGAAGGTGAAGTCCAGGTTGGATGAGGCCTTGAGTAAGCTGTTCTAGTGGGAGGTGTCCCTGCCTGTTTCAGGAGGCTGGAACTGGATGATTTTTGAGATCTTTTCCAACCTAACTCATTCTATGATTCTATGATCTTTACAGTCTTTTCCAACCTTAATGATTCTGTGATCCTGTCATTAAAGGCTCAAGCATGGGGATATTTGCAAAGACTTCTTGTGAAAAAGATGAAAACTCTTGGCAGAAGAGGAGAATTTTTCACCAAGCCCACTCTGGGGATGGTGCAAGGAGACAAAATGCTTACCTGGACCAAATTGAGAAGCAGTGTCTGGGTCAGCTGAAACTACAACTCAGTACAAGCTGCATCCCTTAGTCATCAAAATCACAAACCTTATTAAAAGCACTCTGCACTGATAGATTTTTCCAGCAGTGCAGGGACCAGAGATCTTTTTAACAAGCTACAGTTGATTTTTTTCTTTAATAGATATCACACTGTAAACCTCTTAATTTTGCTTCAGACATCACTGCTTCAATTTGTCTCCCTGCTTGTTAGTGACTGGCAAATGACTTTGGCCTTGGAAATGATTTTGCTGGAGGAATGCTGTGCATATGTGATGGGTTGTAGACAGATTGAGTTGTAGGTTTGTTCTCTGCTACCTGCTTAAAACATTTTGTACCCCCAGCAACACATTTTCTAGCCAGAGGCGATCCAAGGTGTGCAGATTCCATTTCGCCTGCAGTAATGAACACCACATCCAGACAGTTAAAAAACATTTTTAGAGGAAAAAAAAAACCCAAAACTCTGAACAAGCAGCTTCTTCCTTCTAGATTTGGATGATTTTTGTTGCTATCTCCAAAAAAACATCAATATGTGGTTCTTACTTCAAGACCTACACATAGATTTGTGGCACAAGATCTAAGTTTGACAACAGTCTCTCCACAAAAACCCTTTGATTCTTGAAAGCCCTGAGCACAGCTACAACATTTGTCTTCCAGCTCCTCCTGCTTTATGAACCAGACCCAAAGGCTCAGAACATATCTCCTTTTCTAGCAGTTTTACCATGGAGATCACCCAGAAACTGGCTTCAGCACTGGTGGGGCTGAGGCACCGACAGACTCTGTCCTTGAAGTTTCATAATGGGAAGGGCAGGAGGAAATAAAATGCTGACTCCATTTCTCCACTGAAGACACACACAAGCAAACCACAGAATTTCTACTACAGCCCTGAGGAGAGGGACTTGGGGGTGCTCATGGGGACATGCTTTATGTCCCTTCCAACCCAAACCAGCCTATGAATCTTTGAGAGGGCATTAGGGATGCTGGTGGTTGAGAAGCTCAATCTGAGCTGTCAGTGTGCTCTGGCAGACCAGAGAGCAACCAGAGCCTGGGCTGCAGCAAGAGAAGTGTGGGCAGCAGGGCCAGGGAAGTGGAAGTGATCCTCCCCCTCTGCTCCACACTGGTGAGACCCCACCTGGAGTACTGCATCCAGTTCTGCAGCCCCTGGGACAAGAGGGATATGGAGGTGCTGAAAGGTGTCTAGAGAAGGGCCACAAAGATGATCAGAGGGCTGCTGTGGGGAGAGATAGGAACTGGGGCCCTGTGTAAAAAGCATGTCCCCATGAGCACCCCCAAGTCCCTCTCCTCAGGGCTGTAGTAGAAATTCTGTGGTTTGCTTGTGTGTGTCTTCAGTGGAGAAATGGAGTCAGCATTTTATTTCCTCCTGCCCTTCCCATTATGAAACTTCAAGGACAGAGTCTGTCGGTGCCTCAGCCCCACCAGTGCTGAAGCCAGTTTCTGGGTGATCTCCATGGTAAAACTGCTAGAAAAGGAGATATGTTCTGAGCCTTTGGGTCTGGTTCATAAACAAGCCACAAACTCCCAGAATCCCAGCATGGTGGGGTCATTTGAGATCATCCACTCCAACCCCCCAGCTAAAGTGGGGGCACCCACAGCAGCTTGCCCAATATCACAATGCCCAGCTGGGTTTGGAAGCTCTTCAGACAAGGAGACTCCACAAACTCTCTGGGCAGCCTGCTCCAGGGCTCCAGCACCCTCACAAGAAAGTTTCTCCACTTACTCAGATGAAACCTTCTGGGTCCCACTTTGTGCCCATTGCTCCTTGTGCTGTTGCTGGGCACCACTGAGAAGAGTCTGGCCCCAACCTCTGGCTCTCCACAGGTCCTGGATCTCTTGCTGAGCAGTGCTTAGATCTCCTCTCAGGCTGCTCTTCTACAGACAACAGCCCCAGGGCTCTCAGCCTTTCCCCCCTCATGGGCATGCTCTGGACCTCTTCACATCCACTGGACTCTCTCCAGTGACTCCTTGTCTCTCTCTGACTGGGGAGCAGAGTGATACAATCACCTCCCTTGTCCTGCTGGTCACATTTTTCTTGTTGCAACCCAGGACCCAGTTGCCTTCTGGGCTGCAAGCAACCATTATTAACTCCTGTTGGGTTTTTCATCAACTTGGATCCCCCAAGTCCTTCTCAAGATCACTCTCAAGCCACTCCTCAGCCAGCTGGGATTTCACTTGGTTAAAACGTAACCCTATGAACTGCTTTCTCCTCCCCACGTCCCCCAGATGTGGATTTTGAGCAACAGACATCATCTACTGCTAGCTTTAGTTATCCCTGTTGAAAGCAGGATTAAAAGCCACGTGGAAAACAAACTTAGGGGAAAGGAATGAGTGATTTGGGTCTCAGTTTATCGCTGTATCCTGCTGGTTGTTTTGTCTTGTCTGGTTTTTCCTCCCCCTGTTTTTCATGGTTCCTCCCACTCAGACACCTTGCAGCGATCTATATTGGTACAGGCAAGTGCAAACCTGCTTTTGGGCTCCTCCAGCCCACACGTGGGCTTGCTCAGTGATCTTCAGAAAGAATCACCCTCCTCAGGTGCTTCTCTGTGCCGGGCACTTCTCCACTGCTAAGCTGGTAGGAACAGCCCTCAGGACTTGTTTAAGGCAGGACTTGTTCAAGGCAGGACTTGTTTAAGGCAGGACTTGCAGAAATTGAAGAATTGATCTTCTTAATACTCAGCAAGAGCTAAAGGGTAGGGGGGAAATTTGAGCCAGACACTTCTCAATGGTGCCCAGTGACAGGACAAGGGGCAACAGGCACAAACTGCAATCCAGGAGGTTTCATCTACAAAGGACAAGAAAATTCTTTGGTGTGGAGCAGGCTGCCCAGAGAGGAAGTGAAGTCTCCTTCTCTGCAGAGCTTCCAAAGCCACCTGGCTATTGGGGTTCTGGTCAAACTGCTGTGGGTGCCCCTTCTTTAGCAGGGGCATTGGACTGAGTGATCTCAAATAGTGAGGCCACATCTGGAGTATTGTGTCCAGTTCTGGAGCCCCCAGTTCAAGACGGACACAGAATTGCTTGAGAAAGTCCAGCACAGAGCCACAAAGATGCTGAAGGGAATGGAACATCTCTGTTACAAGGAGAGCCTGAGGGAGCTGGGGCTGTGCTGCTTGGGGTCGGAGTGGCTGGAAAGCAGCCAGACAGAGAGGGATCTGGGGGTGCTGATCGATACCCGCCTGAACATGAGCCAGCAGTGTGCCCAGGTGGCCAAGAGAGCCAATGGCATCCTGGCCTGCATCAGGAATGGTGTGGCCAGCAGGAGCAGGGAGGTCATTCTGCCCCTGTACTCTGCACTGGTTAGACCACACCTTGAGTACTGTGTCCAGTTCTGGGCCCCCCAGTTTAAGAGGGACATTGAGATGCTTGAACGTGTCCAGAGAAGGGCAACGAGGCTGGTGAGAGGCCTCGAGCACAGCCCTACGAGGAGAGGCTGAGGGAGCTGGGATTGTTTAGCCTGGAGAAGAGGAGGCTCAGGGGAGACCTTATTGCTGTCTACAACTACCTGAGGGGTGGTTGTAGCCAGGAGGAGGTTGCTCTCTTCTCTCAGGCAGCCAGCACCAGAACAAGAGGACACAGCCTCAAGCTGTGCCAGGGGAAATTTAGGCTTGAGGTGAGGAGAAAGTTCTTCACTGAGAGAGTCATTGGACACTGGAATGGGCTGCCCAGGGAGGTGGTGGAGTCGCCGTCCCTGGAGCTGTTCAAGGCAGGATTGGACGTGGCACTTGGTGCCATGGTCTAGCCTTGAGCTCTGTGGTGAAGGGTTGGACTTGATGATCTGTGAGGTCTCTTCCAACCCTGATGATACTGTGAGAAGAGGAGACTGAGAGGTGACCTCATAAGTGGTTATAAAGATGTGCAGGGTGAGTGTCAGGAGGCTGGAACCAGGCTCTGCTGGGTGGTGCCCAGTGACAGGACAAGGGGCAATGGGTGGCAGCTGAAGCATAGGAGGCTTCAGGTGAATCTGAGGAAGAATTGTTTCCCTGTGAGGCTGACAGAGCACTGGAACAGGCTGCCCAGGGGGGCTGTGGAGTCTCCCTCTCTGGAAATATTGAAAACTCACCTGGACTTGTTCCTGTGTGATCTGCTCTGGATGATCCTGCTCTGGCAGGGGGGTTGGACTGGATGAGCTTTGGAGGTCCCTTCCATCCCCTAACTATTTATGATTCTATGATTCTAAATGGTCCTTTCCAATGCCACCACGTTGGGATTCTGTAAATGCAAACTTGCAGGAATCTGCTTATGATTTTTTCAGCAGCATGGGGCAAAGAAGAAGTGCTTGGGTTGAGGGGGACAAATGCCAACAATGAGCCTTGCTCTGGGAAGTTAAACAGCTCCACTGCAAGTTTAGAGGTGAAGGCTCTAATGCTGGAAGCGTTGAAAGCCAGGTTGGAAAGAAGGCATCATGCAACCTGCTCGGGAAGGGGTCCTTGCCTGTGTCAGGGGGGGTTGGAACTAGATGATCATTAAGGTCCTTTCCAACGCAAACTGCTCTATGATTCCACTGAGGGTTTAGAGTTCTGGTGGGGACAGGAAGTGTCTGAGAATCATAGAATCATAGAATTAACCATGTTGGAAGAGACCTCCAAGATCATCCAGTCCAACCTAGCACCCAGCCCTATCCAGTCATCTAGACCATGGGACTAAGTGCCTCAGCCAGGCTTTGCTTGAACACCTCCAGGGATGGCGACTCCACCACCTCCCTGGGCAGCCCATTCCAATGCCAATCACTCTCTCTGCCAACAACTTCCTCCTAACATCCAGCCTATACCTCGCTTGGCACAGCTTGAGGCTGTGTCCCCTTGTTCTGTTGCTGGTTGCCTGGCAGAAGAGACCAACCCCACCTGGCTACAGCCTCCCTTCAGGTAGTTGTAGACAGCAATGAGGTCTGCCCTGAGCCTCCTCTTCTCCAGGCTGAACACCCCCAGCTCCCTCAGCCTCTCCTCACAGGGCTGTGCTCCAGGCCCCTCACCAGCTTCATCACTCTTCTCTGGACACCTTCCAGCACCTCAGCATCTCTCTTGAATTGAGAAGCCCAGAACTGGACAAAGCACCAAGGTGTGGCCTGAGCAGTGCTGAGTACAGGGGCAGAAGAACCTCCCTTGTCCTGCTNAACCAGTTCAGCTCTTTTCATGTGCTGGTTTAGGGAACTGTGTACAGATTCCAGTAACATGCTAAATGCTACCATTTCACACGACCCCATTAGTGAGAGCAACTTGCATGTTCACTTCTGTAGTAATAAAAAGAAGCTTCTCACAAGAGAATTTAAGACAGCATCAGCAGAAGCATCTGAGCATCCTCCTAAATTTTCAGCACATCTGGAAACAGAAGCTGGTGAGCTTGTTTAAAAAAATCCTCTATCAAACAGTATTCTTTATCTCAAAATTGGTTTAAAGATTAAAAAAACAAACAAAAAGGTTTAAGTGGTTCAGAGGTGGCAACCAACTCATCTTTAAGGTCCCTTCCAACCCAAACCATTCCACAATTCACAGAATGCAGTTTAGCTTTAGACTAAATCAGGCTTTTAGTAGACATCAGCTTTGGAGGGAAAGGATTTTTCCTTCTGCAGCCTGAAAATAGATTTAAAGATGAAGCACGGAGTGCTGATGAACAACAACAAGAAGATGTGGTGGCAATTAGCATTCAGGAGATCAAACAAAAATACTCCCAAAGAGCACAGAATAAGGTGCAATCAGGGAAATACAGTAAAATTAGGCTGGCACTGTAAGGCACCAATTTGAATCTTGTCACATTTACATAGATTGTTAGGGAAAAAAAAACCAGATGATGTAATGTGGCCAGCAGCACAGATCACACTCCAGAGCTAAACACAACTTCTGGAAGAGTTTGAACACTCTCCACTTATTGCTTTTCCTTCTTAAAGTGAGACAGGCAATTTTGTTCTTTTAACCTGTGAAGGGCAGGTTGGATGAGGCTTGGAGTGACCTGGTCCACTGGAAGGTGCCCCTGCCCGTGGCAGGGGGTTGCAGCTAGATGATATTTAAGGTTCCTTCTATGACACAGGCTCACAGGATGTCAGAGGTTGGAAGGGACCCAAAGAGATCAGCGAGTCCAACCCCCCTGCCACAGCAGCACCATACAATCTAGCTCAGGTCACACAGGAACACATCCAGACAGGCCTTGAAAGGCTCCACAGCAGAAGACTCCACAATGTCTCTGGGGAGCTTGAGCAGTGCTCTGGGACTTTTTCAGTCAGGAAGTTCCCCCTTGTGTTGAGGTGGAACCTGCTCCTCATCCTATCCCAGGGAGCAAGTGAGCAGAGCCTGTCCCCCCTCTCCTGACCCCCAGCCCTCAGATATTGATAAGCATTGATTAAATCCTCTCTCAGTCTTCTCTGCTCCAGACTAAACAGCCCCAGGTCCCTCAGCCTCTCCTCATCAGGCAGTGCTCCAGTCCCCTTATCATCCTCACAGCCCTCTGCTGGTCCTTCTCCAGCAGATCTCTGTCCCTCTTAAAGTGGGGAGCCCAAAACTGAAGGCAACACTCAAAATGAGGTCTCACCAGGGCAGAAGTTTCCAACTATTCTAGGATTCTGTGAATGTATGAAATGGCCCAAGTGAGGGTTAATATGTTAGGTGATTCACATTAAAAAAGGTAACAGGCAGCCCAGGAGGTTCCATCTGAATAAGTGGAGAAACTTCTTTGTTGTGAGGGTGCTGAAGCCCTGGAACAGGCTGCCCAGAGAGGTTGTGAAGTCTCCTTCTCTGGAGAGCTTCCAAAGTCGCCTGGACATTGTGATCCTGGGCAAGCTGCTGGAGGTGCCCCTGCTTTAGCAGAAGGGGTTGGACCAGATGATCTCCAGAGGTTCCCTTCCAACATATATTCTGTGACACTTGGAGCTTGTTTGCTAACCAGAATCTAGAGGTTCAAGCTTTGCCTCAAAGCCCTCACTGGAAGTAGGCAGACATAAGCAAATTTGGGTTTGAAAGCCATCTATAACACAAACCCAGCAGTTTTCTTTTCCCCAAAGCCATTATTTGTGTCTCATCTTCATAAAGTCTTTTGTGTTTCTATTCATAGGTGTCACATGAAGAACTCAATCACTGCTGAGACCTAGATAGTACTCTCTGTTTTCTATCTGAGACTTCTTTCCCCCCTAAAATAAGCATGATATTAGATAGCAATATTTTTTAGCCTCTCACAATAGAGGGGGTGTGCAAGCAAGCATCATGTCTGAGTAGCATGAAGGGAAGCTCCGTGCTGCTTCTGGCACCTTAAGTCGCTTTTCTGGGATCTATGAGGCATAGTGGAAGAGAAAGATGAAGCAAAACATGAGTCTGTGGCTGGATGATGGCCCAGAGAGGGTCAAAATGAGACCATTTAACTCCTCATAAAAGAATTGTGGAAGATGAGCAGAGGAGATTCATTTTAACAGCAAAGGTTCAGCCCCTCAGCCAAGTTTGGCAGATGAAGAGGTCTGAGACACACTGAGCACCTTTTGGAGTCTAATGAAATCCATTCTGAGAGAGTGGTGAAGTAGACAAGCAATGGGAAAGGACAAGGAAGATCAGCAAGGACTGAAAGACAAAAGTGCCTATGATGAAGGGCTGGAGAGAGGGGGGGTTAGAAAGCTAGAGGCCATTCAGAGCAATATCCAACACTGGAAGGAGGCCAGGAGGTCATCAGTTGGTTTGGAAACACCTGCTGGGGCTCCATGAACAGCAGCGGGGAGTCATCAGCAAAACATGGGCAGTGGTGGATTTAGTATCATCATAGTAGTATCATCATAGTATCATCAGGGTTGGAAGAGACCTCACAGATCATCAAGTCCAACCCTTCACCACAGAGCTCAAGGCTAGACCATGGCACCAAGTGCCACGTCCAACCCTGCCTTGAACAGCTCCAGGGACGGCGACTCCACCACCTCCCTGGGCAGCCCATTCCAGTGGCCAATGACTCTCTCAGTGAAGAACTTTCTCCTCACCTCGAGCCTAAACTTCCCCTGGCGCAGCCTGAGGCTGTGTCCTCTCGTTCTGGCGCTGGCCACCTGAGAGAAGAGAGCAACCTCCCCCTGGCCACAACCACCCCTCAGGTAGTTGTAGACAGCAATAAGGTCTCCCCTGAGCCTCCTCTTCTCCAGGCTAAACAATCCCAGCTCCCTCAGCCTCTCCTCGTAGGGCTGTGCTCGAGGCCTCTCACCAGCCTCGTTGCCCTTCTCTGGACACGCTCAAGCATCTCAATGTCCCTTCTAAACTGGGGGGCCCAGAACTGAACACAGTACTCAAGGTGTGGTCTAACCAGTGCAGAGTACAGGGGCAGAATGACCTCCCTGCTCCTGCTGGCCACACCATTCCTGATGCAGGCCAGGATGCCATTGGCTCTCTTGGCCACCTGGGCACACTGCTGGCTCATGTTCAGGCGGGTATCGATCAGCACCCCCAGATCCCTCTCTGTCTGGCTGCTCTCCAGCCACTCCGACCCCAGCCTGTATCTCTGCATGGGGTTGTTGTGGCCAAAGTGCAGCCCCCAGCTCTTGGAGCCATTGAACACCATCCCCTTGGACTCTGCCCATCTGTCCAGGCGGTCAAGGTCCCACTGCAGAGCCCTTCTGCCCTCCAACCCAGCCACATCAGCCCCCAGTACAGCTGACCTTGTTTCAGAGACTCCAGTCCTCTCTCCAAACAAAGGGGAGAACAAGATAAGGTGGAATTGATACTTGTGTTGATTTCTCCAGGATGGCAGTGGCCAAAATTGACTGTTTGTCCCTGCTGGAAAGAGCAGAAGTGGGCCCAGGCTCATGCAGAAGCTTTATCCTGTCTTCTCCTCGCAGGGTGCCAGGCTGCAGGGGGAAGCAGCAGCTCTGCTGAAGACATCAAGCTTCTAGCATCTGACTCTGTGTAAATCCCTGCAGCTACAGGAAATCTCTTGCATTTGTCTTGAGGGCAACACCATCTTCTCCAACTTTCATGCCTCACTTTCAGAGATAGCAAAAGGAGCAGTTGATGTTGCTCTATATTGTTCTCTAGATTCTGACAAATAGCAGCTGAGATAAATGTAGGGCAATTGCAGCTCTTCAGCCTGGAGAAAAGAAGGCTGAGGAGACACCTTCTGACTCTCTACAGCTGGGGGATAGGAGCATCTCTGGGAGGATGAAAGGCTGAGAGCCTTGGGGCTGTTGAGCCTGCAGAAGAGTAGCCCAAGGGGGAATCTGCTCAATAGGCGCTAAAGGACCTAACGGGGGCAAGAAGATGGGGCCAGACTCTTCTCCATGGTGTCAGGGACAGGACAAGGGGCAATGGGCACAAACTAGATTCCAGAGTGAAATCTCCATGAGGAAAAACTTCTTTGTTGTGAGGGTGCTGCAGCCCTGAAGCAGGCTGCCCAGATAGGTGGTGGATTTTCCTTCTCTGGAGAGCTTCCATACCTGTCAGGGCCATTGTGATCCTGGGCAAGCTGCTGTGGGTGCTGTTTCTTTGGAAAGGGGATTGGACTGGATCACAGGATCACAGGATGTCAGGGGTTGGAAGGAACCCAAAGAGATCATCAAGTCCAACCCTTTGCCAGAGCAGGACCATACAGTCTAGCTCAAGTCACACAGGAACACATCCAGACAGGCCTGGAAAGGAGGTGGTGGAGTCACCATCATACAAAATCACAGAATGTCAGGGGCTGAAAGGGACCTCCAAAGCTCATCCAGTCCAACCCCCATGCCACAGCAGGATCTCCTAGAGCAGATCACACAGGAACACATCCAGGGGGGGTTTGGAATATCTCCAGAGAGGGAGACTCCACAGCCCCCCTGGGCAGTCTGTTCCAGTGCTCTGTCACCCTCACAGGGAAAAAATTCCTCCTCATGTTCACATGAAACTTCCTATGCCTCAGCTGCCACCCAGTGCCCCTTGTCCTGTCACTGGGCATCACCCAGCAGAGCCTGGCTCCAGCCTCCTGCCACTCACCCTGCACATCTTTATAACCATTGATGAGGTCACCTCTCAGTCTCCTCTCCTCCAAGCAGCACAGCCCCAGCTCCCTCAGGCTCTCCTCCTAACAGAGATGTTCCATTCCCTTCAGCATCTTTGTGGCTCTGTGCTGGACTCTCCCAAGCACTTCTATGTCCGTCTTGAACTGAGGGCTCCAGAACTGGACACAGTACTCCAGATGTGTCCTCAGCAGGGCAGAGGGGCAGAGTAGAGGGGCAAGAGAACCTCTCTAGACCTACTAGACACACCTTTTCTAGTACACAGCATCCCTGGAGGTGTCCAAGAAATGTGTAGCTATGGCTCATGTGGAGATAGTTTAATGGCCATGCTGTAGTTGGGTCAATGGTTGGACTTGATCTTAGAGGTCTTTTCCAACCAAAGCAATCCTATGATTCATAAAGTTCATGGAGATCAGAGCTCTGTATGAGTGAGAACCTTGCCCACAAACAGGGACTGAGAAGGATCAAACAGGTGACAGCATTTGGATCACAGCTGCCGAGGAACATTTTCACAATCACAGCTGATTTAGTGCAAGATAAATAAGGCTTTGGAGACACTTTAGCATCTATTGATTCATATGGAGCAGAGTGTACATAAAGAGATTTATTTAATTGCCTTTGCATTTCAGAAGTGTAGGTTACAGCAATTAATCACTCCCAGTGTCGGCGTGGAAATGTCCTGGGGATGGAAAGTGGCAGTGTGCTCCTCGGTGCGCCTGAGGAAGACACCAGGAGGTGCTGGAAGAAGGTTAATGAGTATCTAGGATCTAGGACTAGATTTCCAAGCTGGAAATGAGGTAGGATGACATTTGTTCTGTGAATGTTGAGCAGCATCCTTGAGGAATGCAAGATACAGACACAAACACCTGTGAGGGTGAGCAGCCACTGCTTCAGGCTGAGTTCAGCCATCTGAGCAGCCATGACTGCCACAGCATAGAATGATAGAATCAGAGAATGGTTTAGGTTGGGAGGGACCTCAAAGATCAACCAGTTCCAACCCCCTGCCATAGGCAGGGACACCTCCCACTAGAACAGGTCACTCAAGGCCTCATCCAACCTGGCCTTGAACACCTCCAGGAAGGTTGTGGATGACTGAATCACAGACTGTGATCTTTGATCTACAACCTCCCTGGGCAACCTGTGCCAGTGTCTCACCACCCTCACTGCAAACAACTTGCTAACATCCAGTTTCAATCTCCCCTCTGCCAGTTCAAACCCATTCCTCCTCATCCTGTCATTACCAGACCTTGTCAATAGTCCCTCCCCAGCCCTCCTGTAGCCCCTTTCAGATACTGGAAGGCCACTCCATGATCTCCTGGAAGCCTTCTCTTCTCCAGACTTCAGAGCCCAAACTCTTATAGCCTGTCATCATAGCTGAGCTGCTGCAGCCCTCTGAGCATCTTGGTGGCATCCTCTGGACTGGCTCCAACAGTTCCATGTCCTTCTTGTGTTGGGGGCTCCAGAACTGTACACAGTAGTCCAAGACCAGCATCCCTCTATGGGTGATCCCTCATTCAGATCTCAAAGCCTGAGAGCCTTCCAGTGAAGTTCAGCAAGCGTTTGAAAGAACCCAGTTACATGAAGCTTGTCCTCAGAAGCTTTCCCAGCAAGGTCAAATATTCAGAGATTCATAGAATAGTTTGGGTGAGATTCACAGAAAGGTTTTGGTGGGAAGGGACCTTGAAGGTCATCCAATTCCAGCCACCCTGCTATGGGCAGGGACATCTTCCACTAGACCATCTTAGGGCCCCATCCAACCTGGCCTTGAGCATGGAGGGGGCATCCATGACTTCCCTGGGCAACCTCATAGTATAGTATCATAGTATCATCAGGGTTGGAAGAGACCTCACAGATCATCAAGTCCAACCCTTTACCACAGAGCTCAAGGCTAGACCATGGCACCAAGTGCCACATCCAGTCCTGCCTTGAACAGCTCCAGGGACGGCGACTCCACCACCTCCCTGGGCAGCCCATTCCAGTAGCCAATGACTCTCTCAGGGAAGAACTTTCTCCTCACCTCAAGCCTAAACTTCCCCTGGCACAGATTGAGGCTGTGTCCTCTTGTTCTGGCGCTGGCCACCTGAGAGAAGAGAGCAACCTCCTCCTGGCCACAACCACCCCTCAGGTAGTTGTAGACAGCAATAAGGTCACCCCTGAGCCTCCTCTTCTCCAGGCTAAACAACCCCAGCTCCCTCAGCCTCTCCTCGTAGGGCTGTGCTCGAGGCCTCTCACCAGCCTCGTTGCCCTTCTCTGGACACGCTCAAGCATCTCAATGTCCCTTCTAAACTGGGGGGCCCAGAACTGAACACAGTACTCAAGGTGTGGTCTAACCAGTGCAGAGTACAGGGGCAGAATGACCTCCCTGCTCCTGCTGGCCACACCATTCCTGATGCAGGCCAGGATGCCATTGGCTCTCTTGGCCACCTGGGCACACTGCTGGCTCATGTTCAGGCGGGTATCAATCAGCACCCCCAGATCCCTCTCTGTCTGGCTGCTCTCCAGCCACTCCGACCCCAGCCTGTATCTCTGCATGGGGTTGTTGTGGCCAAAGTGCAGCACCCTGCACTTGGAGCCATTGAATGCCATCCCATTGGACTCTGCCCATCTGTCCAGGCGGTCAAGGTCCCGCTGCAGAGCCCTTCTGCCCTCCAACCCAGCCACATCAGCCCCCAGCTTGGTGTCATCTGCAAACTTGCTGATGACTGACTCAATGCCCTCATCCAGATCATCTATGAAGATGTTAAAGAGGATGGGGCCCAGCACTGATCCCTGAGGGACACTAGTGACTGGCTGCCAGCTGGATGTGGCACCATTCACCACCACTCTCTGGGCTCGGCCCTCCAGCCAGTTCCTAACCCAGCACAGAGTGTTGCCATCCAAGCCGTGGGCTGACAGCTTAGCCAGCAGTTTGCTGTGGGGGACAGTGTCAAAGGCCTTGCTGAAGTGCAGATAGACCACATCCACAGGCCTCCCCACATCCACCAAGCGGCTCACCTGATCATAGAAGGAGATCAGGTTGGAGAGGCAGGATCTGCCCTTCCTAAATCCATTTTGGCTGGACCTGAGCCCTTTGCCATCCCTCAGGTGTGCTGTTATCACCCCCAAGATAACCTGTTCCATCAGCTTCCCTGGCACTGAGGTCAGGCTGACAGGTCTGTAGTTCCCAGGTTCCTCCATCCAACCCTTCTTGTTGATGGGAATCATGTTGGCCAGTGTCTCCTGTCATACTGACCTGACACCTCTGTTCCCTTCAATTTTTGCTAACTCTTCAACCATCCAGCAAAACCCAACATGCAAACCATGCTGAAGCCCTGTCCCACTCTCTTTTAATACCTGAGGGTCATTCACCCATTTTCAGATGCATAAGCCAAGCTTCAGCCTCTTGCCAGTGCTGTTCACCCATTACAAACATGGCAATGGGCTTCTGGAGATGGTGTTTGAGGCCTGGATGGATGGATGGATGGATGGGGGGGTGAGGGGGTGGGTGGATGAATGGATGAATGGATGGAGGTTGGATGGATGGGTGGATGGATGGATGGATGGATGGCCAGATGGATGGATTGGTCTTTGAGCAACCTGGTCTAGTTTAAGTCGTCCCTCCACATGACATCTTAAAGTCCTCTATAATCTGAACAACTCTATGAATCTCTGGAAGCATAGTTACAGGAGGAAATGAATCCTGCAGCGTTTTCTTCTCCAATTTATAATATTTTGGCTATTTTTCTTTACAATCTGCAAATAAAATGGTGCACTGCAGCCTACAAAAATGGTATTTCACAGCAGTAAGCAGAAACGTCTTTGGCACAAAGGTGCTGGAGCCTTGGAGCAGGCTGCCCAGAGAGGTTGTGGAGTCTCCTTCTCTGAAGATATCCCAAAGCCACTTGGGCATTGTGATCCTGGTCAAGCTTCTGTGGCTGCCCCTGCGTTGGAAAGGGCATTGGACTGGATGATCTCTAGAGGTCCTTTCCAACCCCCACCATGCTGGGATTCTGTGACTGCACCTCAGGGGCTCAAACTTAATCACCACAGCTCCTGTTGAGCAAGAGGTGGGATTGACTCTTACAAATGAGGAGGGTTGTTTTCATGATCCATCTAATCTGCTCTATTAATAAAAATAGACCAAACCCTTCTGGTGCAATTCATTTCTCACTTCCACTTTCAAGTGGTCTCTAAATACCAGAAATCATGCCTGCCCAATTAATCACCACGCTGCACATCCCGGATACCTGGGGAGAATGCAAAACCACCACAACTGGAAAGTTTAAATTAAACACTTGAGGCCTTGAGGTAAATTAAGGAGCACTTTAAAAACCAGTGGCAGTTGTCTTTTGGCAGGGAAGAGCTCATCTCCTGCCTCTCTCTCTTTCTTGCTTCAGCGTGACATTTCCTAATTCAAATAGAGAATTTGACCAGTGGGGATTGGAAGGGAACTCTGAAGATCCCCGAGTCCAATCCATCTGCCAAAGCAGGATCTCCTGCAGCAGGTCACACAAGGCTGCATCCAGATGGGTCTTGAAAGTCTTCAGAGAGTCTTCACAACCTCTCTGGACAGCCTGCTCCAGGGCTCCAACAACCTCACAGCAAAGAAGTTTTTCTTCACGTTGAGGTGGAGCTTCTGGGGTTCCAGTTTGTGTCCATTGCCTCTTGTTCTATCACAGGACAGCACTGAAAAGAGACTCAAACCTTCTTCTTGACACCCACCCCTCAGATATTGGGAAAGGTTACCAAGATCCCAACTCCCTCAGTCTCTCCTCACAGCAGAGCAGCTCCAGCCCTCTGATCACCCTCGTGGCCCTTCTCTGATCACCTTCCAGCACCTCCATATCCCTCTTGTCCCAGGGGCTCCAGAACTGGATGCAGTACTCCAGGTGGGGTCTCCCCAGTGCAGAGCAGAGAGGGAGGATCACTTCCCTGGCCCTGCTGCCCACACTTCTCTTGCTGCAGCCCAGGCTCTGGTTGCTCTCTGGGCTGCCAGAGCACACTGACAGCTCAGATTGAGCTTCTCGTCCACCAGCACCCCCAGGTTCCTCTCAAAGACTCATAGGCTGGTTTGGGTTGGAAAGAACATAAAGATCATCTAATTCCAATGCCTCTGTCATGGGCAGGGACACCTCCCACTAGCCCAGGTTGCTCAAGCCTGGCCTTGAAGTCTTCCAGAGAGGTGGCATCCACAACCCCCATGGGCAAGCTGTTCCAGTGTCTTGCCATCCTTGCTGTAAAGGTGGTTCAGTTCCTTTATCATCCTGAGAGGCCCAGAGAAGGCCATCCAGAGAAGAACATCTTCTCAAAGGAACAGCCATTTGTCAGTTGCTGTGAGGCTCTTTGAGCCTTGTTGGTGCTGCCCTCACTGAGCAGCAGATGAAAGGAGAACGAAGCCCGTTGGTAAACACTGGAGTCCTAAATCATTTTAATTGACACCCCAGTGACACAAACAGGCTGCTACATATGGTGGCAATGTGTTGACTGAGTTTTCTCCACCTTCTCCTGCTTCAGCAGCTGAATATAACATCCCACGTTCATGCTACACTTGGGGAATTGTCATCTGGCATCTGTGGGATTCCATTTTGGAAGACAGTGTCAAGTTTAATTGGAGAGTTCACACAGTCCCAGCTCTGGTGCTGCCATTTAGCCAACAAGTGTTTCTCCACCACTTTGCTCATGCATCTACAAGAAAACCATCTGTGAACAAAGCTGGTGAAACTGTCCCCTCCCTGGAGGTGTTCAAGGCCTGGCTGGATGAGGCTTTGAGCAACCTGGGCTAGTGGAAGGTATCCCTGCCCATGGCAGGGGGGGTGGATCTAGATGGTCTTTAAGGTCCCTTCCAACTCAAACCATTCTGTGAATCTGTGAAACTGGGCACTCGGCTCGAGGGGGAGTGCTTAGTTTGTAGGCTTTGTGCCCTTTGCTGGTTGGTTCACTGGGTTTTAAACTACTCTGTAGGTGTTTTGGGTTCAGCCTGGAGAAGAAAAAGCTCTGGGGACACCTTAGTGCAGCCTTCCAATACCTAAAGGTGGCTACAGTAGAGCTGGGGAGGGACTTTGTAGAAAGACATGGAGGGACAGAGCAAGGGGTAACGTGGATGGAGATGGCTTCAGGCAAGGGTAGGTGGACAACACTGCTTTCTGTGAACCAACCCTGCCCTGCACCAGCAGCCTTCAGGACACTACCACCACAATATGACTCTTAGACCCACAATCTTCAATTTTCTGCAGTCCTGGGTGTTAGAAATATCAGGAGAGATGCATCTGAAGGACAAGCAGCATTATCCAGTGTTTAAAGTGGGACCAAATGATCCTTGTTATCCCTTCCAACCTGACATTCTGTCGTTCTGTGATTGTCCACCCATAGCCCTTGTGGATCTCCTCTCTTCTCAGCCTACAGAAGCACTTTGGGGAGCAGGCAGTGATATTCTCCCTCTCCCCTAGCAACATCTTTCTCCTCCCTAGCTGCTGTGGTCTGACCTCCTTGCCTTCCCCTGGAGCCCACCACGACATGGACACACAGCTCTGTGACTCAATGGAAGTTGTGTTTGGAATCACATCTTATGAGCTTCCAGCATGGCGGATGAACAACAGGTCCAGGCTGAGATCTGTATAAGCACAAGTCAGAACAGAAGAGATCTGTTCAGTATCTAAAGGGCATTTCAACACTTCTCAGGAAAAGGAGCAGATACCACCTTGGTTTTCTCTGCCTGTGGTTGAAGGTTGCTGCAGCCTTAATCAAGCTAATGAGCAGCACCAAGCTTTGAACAAGTTAGATGATGGCAAAACTGGCAGTGCACAACAGACAGCAGAAGTTCAGTTACCTGCATGACCTAAAACTTCCTACTTGTTGGTTTGGGTGCATTAGGCATTTATGAGCTTGATGGACCCCACATCCCTCAGGTTGAGCATCCAGCCCACAGCTGAGGTGTCTTGGAGCATCTTGCCATGAACCACAGCCCAGTGGTGGGTGACAGGGCAGCCCCAGATGACCAGCACCACATTGGAAGGATGGGATGAGGTATGACCCCCTTCTGACTCACAGTTGTAAGACTGAGTTGATGAGGCACTGGAACAGGTTGCCCAGAGAAGTTGTGGAGGCTCCAAGCCTGGCAGTGTTGAAGGCCAGGTTGAACAGAGCCTTGAGCAACCTCATTTAGTAGGGGATGTCCCTGCCCATGGCAAGGGGTTGGAACTAGATGAGCTTCCAGGTTCCTTCCAACCCAGTCTGTGATTTTATTTGTGCAAGAGCATTATCCATCTCCCTAAGCAGTCCTGTGTGTGACAAAGCCCTGCCTTCCAAAACAAACATTATATGCTGCAATTATTAGATGGAATTCATTTGGATAAGGTCCTCTACTGCCATCAGGTATAGGAAAACTTATGGAAATCCTCCTTCAAATTCATACAGAAAAGGGAAGATGCAGTTTTGCTGGCAAATTGCATCACTCATCAGCAAATAAGCTTCCAAAGGCTCAGGATGTGGCTTGTACCTCATCAATGCTAGGGTTAGGGCAGCTCTCTGGCTTTCAGAAGATGTCTCAGGGCTTCCAAAGACTCAGGGTGTGGGCTTAGCCCATTACTGTTGGGTTAGAACAGCTCTCCAGCTTTCAGAAGATATCTCAGAGCTTCCAAAGACCGGGATGTGAGCTGCAGCCCATTAATGTTTGGGTAAGGAGAGCTTTCTGGATTTCAGAAAATCTCAGAGCTTCTAAAGACTCAGGATGGGGGTCACAGCCCAGTTAATGCTGGTCTTAAGGCAGCTTTCTGTGGCTTTCAGAAGAACTCAGCTCCGTCTCCCTCCCACCCTCTAATACGGTGCCTGTTTGTTTGGCCTCCAGCACTTACTACCTGCAGCTTGTAAACTGAAATGAAGTGCAAGATGAGATTGCTGAGCTAGGGACTGAGTCATAAAAGCCTTTTGCAGCACTTCACCTTGGGAAAAAGAACAAACCAACCCCAGCTGTCCCACGTGAGCTCCCAGCAGCATTCTGCAGGAAGCATCCTGGGGCATTAACCCTTCTTTGTACAAGTGGAGATGTCTGACATGTGATGGAAGTCAACAGGGAGGACACACACCTGCTAGAAGTGCATTTAGAGAGGCATAAACTGCTCTTAGAAGTGCAAAGGGAGATATTTTTAGTCATTCAAGAGTTTAGAGCTATCATTTGTACATATTTATTCTACCCGGATAAAAACAGTCCCCTGGAAAGACATCGATCCATAACCACAGAAAGAGAGAGAAGCCACCAGGGAGACCTTAAAGCAGCCTTTGGTGTTTGAAGGAGGCTACAGGGGAGGCAGAGACTTTTGATAAGGGCATGGAGTGACAGGATGAGGGCTGGTGGCTTCAGACTGGAAGAAGCTGGATTGAGATGAAACATGAGGAAGATTTTTTTTCCCCATGAGGGTAGTGAGGCACTGGAACAGGCTGCCCAGAGAAGGAGTGGAGGCTCCCTAAGTGCTCAAAGCCAGGTTGGATGGGGCCTTAAGCAACCTGATCTGGTAGAAGGTGTCCCTGCCTATGGTGGAGGGTTGGAACCAGATGATTTTTAAAGTCCCTTGCAACTCAAACTATTCTATGATTCCATAAAATGGAAATTGAAATCCCTGCTGGGAATTAATAATTCCATTTATGAGAGCAGGAAAGCAATGGAGAGCAGATATGGATAGATCCACAGAAAACATGGAGAGGGGGGGAAAATCACTTCTTTGATATAAAAATATGTATCTTGGCAGAAGCCAGCCAGACAACCAGATGAAAGCACTCAGTCATATCCAGGTCTTTCTGAAGTCCTCTAAAGCTGGCTGACACAAATTGCAAGGATGTGGAGGACTAAAGGATTTGCAATCCTGTGTGTCCAATTCCAGGCTCTCCAGTTCAAGAGAGACAAGGAACTGCTGGAGACAGTCCTGTGGAGGCTCCAAAGATACTGAGGGGCCTGGGCCTGGGTGAGAAGCAAAGGCTGAGAGCCCTGGAGCTGTTGAGCCTGCAGAAGAGCATCCTGAGAAGGGATCTGCTCAGTGCTCAGCAAGAGCTAAAGGACCTGTAGGGGGCCAAAGGATGGGGCCAGACTCTTGGCAGTGGTGCCCAGGCACAGGCCATGCAGATCCATCCCTCTTTGCTAGATTCCCTTGTAATTTAAATCCAACTGACCAGATGGAGGGGACCAATCTTTGTACCTAAGGCTACAAATCTCATCACACCAGGAAGCAGCCCCCCTGGTCCTTGGATTTATGACCATATGCAGCCAGGAGAACAACCTGGTTGACCATGAGCTCAGCTTGACCCATTTAACAGAACACTTTCATACCTGTGATCCTAAAGCCATTCCCTAAAGGGGCTTTGCAGTGCAGGGAGCTGCACTCCATGAAACCACACATCTCAGGAGGTCATGAGGGTGGGGCTGGGATCTTCTCAGCGATGCCCAGTGACAGGACATTGGGGCAACAGGCACAAAATGGAATCCAGGAGGTTCCATCTGGAGAAACATCTTGATTTTGAGGCTGGTGGAGCCCTGGAGCAGGCTCCCCAGAGAGGTCTCCTTCTCTGGAGAGAACCCAGCTGGGCATTGTGATGCTGGGCAAGCTGCTGTGGGTGCTCCTGCTTTAGCAGTGGGGTTGGACTGGATGAGCTCCAGAGGTACCTTCCAGCAGCCACTATGCTGAGATTCTTGCCCTGGCATCCAGACTTCTCTTATTGACTGTGAAGATAAATCTTCACATTCTTCCTCAGGGCAATATATTTAGGAATCATTTTCATAGCTGAAATAATGACTTGGAAGATGCACATCTTCTATAAAGCTTGTACAAGGAAGAGCTTTTCCCCATGACAAGTCCTCATTTGTTCACATCATTTTGACAGCCTTATTCCTGAGCACAACAGTTTGAAGAAGTAGATGCTAAGCAGTGCTATAATTAGCACCTAATTTGCTCTCAACTTCCTGTTCCAAACTGAGGAGAGACGTGGAAAAACTTCTGGACTGAAAGAAGGGATAGCAAAGAGCTCCTGGATAACCTTGGTCAAAGCAGGTCTCCTTCAGCATCTGCAGAGAAGGAATGTGGGAAGTCAGGGTGAATGTGTAGGCTCACAGCCACACTTTCCACCACAGGTGCCTGGAGGAGCTCAGTTTAACCTTGTCACACTCAAAACCAACATCCCAGCACAGACTCTCATTTGTTCTAAAGCAGAGGACCTGAATGCTGCAGGACTCCCAACACTGTTGCTGCTCGTGTAGTACCTTCAGGGTGCAGCAGCACAGCAAGACACAGGAGCTGAGGAACAGGGACCTCAGAGCAGCTCTGAACAAGCCCCCAGGCAATAAGCACAGCAGGTTGAACTTTTGCCCTCACTAGTTTCATTAGTTTGTAATAAAAATGGGCTTTCCTCCATAGCCTTCTTCAATCAGCTCCTCTCCACAGCAGGCTTGTGGAAAGGGGAGGAAATTGGAGCTGCTCATGGATTCCTTGCCAATGAAATCACCTGATGGACCTCTTGAGAAGAAAAGGGATCCATAAATGGAGCAGCACATCCACAAATGTTCTACATGGTATTTATCCCTACATGTCTTATGTTAATTTGGCTACTTTGCCTAGGGAAGTTGTAGCTACTCCCTCCCTGGAGGTGTTCAAGGCCAGGTTGGATGAGGCCTTGAGTGACCTGTTCTAGTGGGAGGTGTCCCTGCCTATGGCAGGGGGTTGGAACTGGCTGAGCTTTGAGCTCCTTTCCAACCTAAACCATTCTATGATTCTATAATTAAGGCAGCTAACGAAATTTTCCATGTCATGGTGTCTTGGAATCATAGACTTGGTTTTGGTTGGAAAAGACCTCTGAGATCATGGAGTCCAACCATCAACCCAGCACAACCATAGCCATTAAACAATGCCTCCAAGTGTCATGTCCACACATTTCTTGAACACCCCTATGGATGGTGACTTCATAACCTCTCTAGGCAACCTGTTCCAACCATAGAATCATAGAAGGTTCAGGTTGGAAGGGACCTCAAAGATCAGCCAGTTCCAACGCCTTACCATAGGCAGGGACACCTCCCACTAGAACAGGTCGCTCAAAGCCTCATCTAACCTGGTCCTGAACACCTCCAGAGAGGCTGTGGATCACAGAATCACAGAACGTGATCGAAGATCCCTGGGCAACCTGTGCCAGTGTCTCACCACCCTCACTGCAAACAACTTCTTCCTAACATCCAGTTTCAATCTCCCCTCTGCCACTTTAAGCCCATTCCTCCTTGTCATTACAAGACCTTGTAAACAGTCTCTCCCCAGACCTCCTGTAGCCCCCTTCCCATACTGGAAGACTGCTGGAATGCCCTCCAGCACTGAGGAGCAGGGAAAAGTAAAGTTGTCACCTTTGTGTTCAAGCTGTGGACAGACAACTGTAAAAACTCATCAAGGCCAGGTTGGATGAGGCCTTGAGCAGCCTGGGCTAGAGGGAGGTGTCCCTGCCTATGGCAAGGGGTTATAACTGGATGAGCTTTGAGGTCCTTTCTAACCTAAACCATTCTATGAAAGTAGGAGCAGCCTAACTAGGAGCAGCTTAACCTAGACAAGTTCAGTCATTCTGGGAGCTGCTGTGAAGCCTTCAGACACATCTCAACTGCTTTTAGAAGCTGCCAGTGTAATGTGTGATGTTCTGCTGCACAGACCCCAGGCTTGTCTCAGACCGCTTGTTTACGTCTAAATTAGTTTTCTTCATTAAGCTCAAACTTTAATTCCCCAATATATTAAATTTGTGCTGCTCAAAACAATAAGTTCCTTTTTTTTATTGGCTTTGCTCCTGCAATTATTAGATTAAGGATGTCATTAAAAAGTTGCCAATGTTTTTTTTGTAGCTATAGTTGAGTGGTTAGAACTTGGAGAGGAAAAAAAAACTCACTTCTGCATTTGAGAGCCTTGTATCAGGCTGCTGTGTCTCATCATAAATGCTATTGTCATGATGGAGGGATCAAAACCATGGGCAGAGAATGGGAGGTTGACTATGTGCTAGCAACGTGCTCTCATGGCCAGGAAGGTCAATGCCATTCTGGGGTGGATTAGAAGGGCTGTGGTTAGTAGGTCGAGAGAAGTTCTCCAGCCCCTCTGCTCTGCCCTGCTGAGGCCACATCTGGAGTACTATGTCCAGTTCTGGGGCCCCCAGCTCAAGAGGGACATAGAAGTGCTTGAGAGAGTCCAGCACAGAGCCACAAAGATGCTGGAGGGAGTGAAACATCTCTGTTAGGAGGAGAGCCTGAGGGAGCTGGGGCTGTGCTGCTTGGAGGAGACTGAGAGGTGACCTCATCAGTGGTTATAAAGATGTGCAGGGTGAGTGGCAGGAGGCTGGAGCCAGGCTCTGCTGGGTGATGCCCAGTGACAGGACAAGGGGCACTGGGTGGCAGCTGAGGCATAGGAAGTTTCATGTGAACATGAGGAGGAATTTTTTCCCTGTGAGGGTGACAGAGCACTGGAACAGGCTGCCCAGGGGGGCTGTGGAGTCTCCCTCTCTGGAGATATTCCAAACCCCCCCTGGATGTGTTCCTGTGTGATGTGGTGTAGGAGATCCTGCTGTGGCAGGGGAGTTGGACTAGATGAGCTTTGGAGGTCCCTTCCAGCCCCTAACATCCTGTGATTCTGTGAATCATTGAGGCTTGGGAAATGCTTCCTGTGCTCTCATACTTCAAGCACTGGACACTAGCTGGAATTTGGTCTTCGTTCTCAACCATAGAATAGTTTGGGTTGGAAGGGAGCTTAGAGATCATCTACTTCCAACTCATGCCACTCAATCAGCTTGCTCAAAGCTTCATCCAACCTCGCCTTGAACACCTCCAGATAGGGGACATCCATAGCTTCCCTGGGCAACCTGATCCAGTGTCTCTCCACCCTCACTGGAAAGAATTTCTATCTAAGCTCCAGACTAAATTTTCCATCTCCTTCCTCAAAGCTTTAACAGTGGGTTAGAACTGGATGATCTTTGAGGTCCCTTCCAACCCAGCCCATTCCATGATTCTATCATCTTCAAAGAGTCTTATTTATTGTCTGGTAGGCTGAAAATTAATTTCCATCCATTACAGCAGGGAAGTCCCTGTTGGAGAGGCTCTTGCTAGGAAAAGGTTATTTGTAATGACCAAATTTGTCACTGTTTGGAATCTCATAAAGGTCAGGAGAGAAGGTTGGGTTGGGGTTTTTCTTTCAGTAATTTTTTTTTCCACTTGCTTTAAATAAAATCCTGTATTTTCCAAAGAAATGTGCTTAACTTTCATCTCATAGAAATATCAAACCTGCTTGCACCATAATTTACTGTCGGAGCTGCTGACATTTACCCAGCTGCCTGTCTTCGGAGAACAATCTCTTGATTTGGCTGGAAAGTGCTCACAAGGAAACTGTCAGCGACAGGGATGGGGCTTTGATGCTCTGCAAAGCACCCAGATCCTGCCTGGTGCTCAGCCTCCTCCTCTGGAGAGTTTTCAAGCCCAGCTGGGTGTTGTGATGCAGGGCAAGCTGCTGTGGGTGCTCCTGCTTTAGGAGGATGGACTGGATGACTCTATCGGGAATAGTGTGGCCAGCAGGGTGAGGGAGGTTATTCTCCTTCAGGAATAGTGCGGCCAGCAGGGTGAGGGAGGTTATTCTCCTTCAGGAATAGTGTGGACAGCAGGGTGAGGGAGGTTATTCTCCTTCAGGAATAGTGTGGCCAGCAGGGTGAGGGAGGTTATTCTCCTTCAGGAATAGTGTGGCCAGCAGGGTGAGGGAGGTTATTCTCCTTTAGGAATAGTGCAGCCAGCAGGGTGAGGGAGGTTATTCTCCTTCAGGAATAGTGCAGCCAGCAGGGTGAGGGAGGTTATTCTCCTTCAGGAATAGTGTGGCCAGCAGGGTGAGGGAGGTTATTCTCCTTCAGGAATAGTGTGGCCAGCAGGACAAGGGAGGTTATTCTGCCCCTGTAGTCAGCACTGGTCAGGCCACACCTTGAGTGCTGTGTCCAGTTCTGGGCCCCTCAATTCAAGAGAGATGTTGAGGTACTGGAAGGTGTCCAGAGAAGGGCACCAAGGCTGGTGAGGGGCCTGGAGCACAGCCCTGTGAGGAGAGGCTGAGGGAGCTGGGGGTGTGCAGCCTGCAGAAGAGGAGGCTCAGGGCAGACCTCATTGCTGTCTACAAGTACCTGAGGGGAGGCTGTAGCTAGCTGGGATTGGTCTCTTCTGCCAGGCACCCAGCAACAGAACAAGAGGACACAGCCTCAAGTTGTGCCAGGGAAGGTATAGGCTCAATGTTAGGAGGAAGTTCTTGCCAGAGAGAGTCGTTGTCATTGGAATGGGCTGCCCAGGGAGGTGATGGAGTCACCATCCATGGAGGTGTTGAAGAAAAACCTGAATGGGGCACTTTGTGCCATGGATTAGTTGACTGGCTAGGGCTGGGTACTAGGTTGGACTGAATGATCTTGGAGGTCTCTTCCAACCTGGTTGATTCTATGGTTTTATGATTTCCAGAGGTCCCTTCCAATCCCCAGCATGCTGGATTCAGGGATTCTGTGAAATCAGTTGCATTCCATGAAGAAGCACCTGGCTGTTCATGGGTGTCCAAAGCTAGGGCTGCTCGTGGGAGTGCATATCTGGGGCTGTTCCTGTGATGTCAACATCTGCCCTGGACAAACAGGAGGCCTTGCTGGCAGACACTGTGTTCCTGATAATGAGATGTCCCTCAGAGGACTGAACAGCACAGTGTGCTGATTGACATGGTCCTTCTGTTGACAGACTGCCAGCAGGGTGGGGGTTGGAATGGACCTCTGGACATCATCCTGTCCAACATCCCCTCCTACAGCAGGGGCAGCCACAGCTTGCCCATGTTGCCATTCCATTATCACGTGTGATTTGTCCACCTCTTTTTGTCTTTGATATATCTGGTGGGATTTGACTTCCTCACCACTTGCAAGCAGGACAACATCACAGTCAGATGTTTGGAGAAAGCTCTTTTCTGAATCAATGAAGACAAACCTCTTTGCTGGGAGGGTGCTGGAGCCCCAGAGCAGGCTGCCCAGAGAGGTTGTGGAGTCTCCTTGTCTAGAGAGCTTCCAACCTCAGCTGGGCATTGTGATTCTGGGCAGGCTGCTGAGGGTGTCCTGCTTTAGCAGGGAGGTTGGACTGGATCATCTCCAGAGGTCTCTTCTCACTTCCAGCATGCTGGGACTCAGGGATTCTGTCAAATCATGGCATTCCATGCAGAAGGCAGACATCACCAGGAGGACAGGACTTGAGGACAAAAGGTGTTTTTGAGCCCAGGGCAGCTGTTCCTAGCAGTTTCTCTCTGCAGAGAAATGAGAGCTAATTGCCCTCCTTAGAAGTGTCTCATGTCAGGCAGTGTGAGAAGCTGCCTGACCAATATGGGTGTTCTATAGCTGGAGGTTCCACAGGTCACAGAATGATCCCACACAAAGGAAGAGAGGTTACCCAGGACCAGTGAGGTCCCCAGAGCAGGTTTTCCAGGAACAAGATCCCCCTTTTTGGCACTTGGATGGTGTTTGCAGAGCCAGGGCAGCAGGTGCAGGTAATGTCTGCTGGAGATGAAAGACTCAGGAGTCTTCAGCACAGTTTGCAACCTGTGAAGCTCTGTCAGGGGCTCTGTAAACAAGAGCTCCTTAGACAAATAAGATGAAAGAAGTAATCAGTGCATAAATCTCCTCACACCAAGACATTAGAGGCAAAATATTTATTAAAGAGTAATACAGGTTTCTAGCTGGAGATGATGCATGGTGCATGGAGGACATCGCTTGAATAAACATTGCAGCAGCATCTGCAGAGGCAGCAGGATCAGCATCAATCTGCATTTCCAAGGAGGGAGCAATGCCTCCACAGCCAGGTGCTCCCCTTGCTGAGGACTCTTCTGTGAGAACAGGAAGATCAAAACAAACAAACAAACAAAAAGTGGAGCCATTTGCAGCAGTGAGTTCCCATACGAGAGCCCAGCAGGAGTCAGGTCACTAAATCACAGTGGGTAGAGTATCAGCAAGGAGTCAACATTGAGCCCTTCACCTTGGAGAAACTGATGCTGCTGGGGTTGTGGAGATGCTAGAGTTCTGGCCAAAGAGTGCTTTGGAAGCCACAGCAACTGAGCAGAATACAGAATCACAGCAACATGCAGGTTGTCAAAGCTCCTCAGCATCACCAAGTCCAACCTAGAACCCTACTCTACAAGAGTCACCTTAAACCATAGCCCTGAGCACCACATCCAAACCAGCCTTAAACACATCCAGGGGGGGTGACTCCACCACCTCCCTGGGCAGCTCATTCCACTCCCTGACCACTCTCTCCACAAAAAGCTTTTTCCTAATGCCCAATCTAAACCTCCCCAGCCTCAGCTTGAGGCCATTCCCCCTTGTTCTGTCTCCAATTAGCTGTGAGAAGAGCCCAGCAGCAGCCTCCCCACAATGTCCCTTCAGGTGGCTGTAGAAAGTAATGAGGTCTCCCCTCAGCCTCCTCTTCCTCACACTAACCATCCCCAGCTCCTCAGTCACTCCTCATCAGATTCATTCTCTTGGCACTTCAATATAAAAAGAGAGCATCTAAGTGCATTGGAGCATTCACTCCAAGGAGGACACTGAGCTGCTGGAGTGGGTTCAGAGAAGGACAAGGAAGCTGGAGAGGAGCAGCTGAGGGAACAGGGGCTGATTAGTCCAGAGAAGAGGAGGTTGAGGGAAGACCTCATTGCTCTCTACAACTACCTGAAAAGAAAGTCAGAGCCAAGTGGGGGTTGCTTTCTTCTGCCTACTATCAGTGGTAGAATGAGAAGAAATGGCCTGAAACTGTGCCAAGGAAGGTTTAGCTTGGATGTGAGGAACAATTTCTTTCCTGCAGAGTGGTCAGGCATTGGAAGAGGCTGGAGGTGTTCAAGAGCCATGTGGCCATGGCACTCTGGGATGTGGTTTAACAGCCCTGGTGGTGTTGGGTCAGTGTTTGAAGCCAATGATCTTGGAGGTCTTTTCCAACCCAAACAATTCTATGATTAATAGCTGTCGTGGAAGCATCTCCCTCACCATCCTCCTTTCTCATTTCTTCCTCTCTTTTTCCCTTGACTATTTTCTCCCCCTGCTCATCCTTGTCATTGTGACAAATAGAGTTTTACAGATTAAATTGCTTTTCTTGTCATAATTCCAGTGCCACAAGAATGTTAATTAAGGTTGCTTATGTTTCAGAAGCTATTTAAAAATGTACTGGAAGATCACACACTATTCTTCACCTTCCTATGCAACTCCCACCATTGCTGCTACCCAGAAAAAAAAGTGTTCCTCAGATTTGAAGATTGAGTTTGGGGTTTTACATTTTTCCCCCTTTTTTTTTTCTTTTTCTTTTTGACTTTTATCCTTTTTTTTCTTTCATCCTGTGGGTAGCATGAAAAGAAAACAAAGCTTCACTTAACAGTTTAGGGTCTGCCAAAGTGCCTCTAAGAGTCACAAGAACAAAGCAATTCCAGCTCTTCCCACAGTTCTGCTGGAAATTTCCATCCCTGTCTTCTCTACAGGGGCTCCTAGACACCAAAGGCTCTGTGGAATAAAAACAGGAGATGCTTTGCAATTAGAACTTCTCAAAACCTGGGGGAGTTGTGCACTGAAGGAAGGGATTTTGGAAATCCCAGCATGGTAGGTGTTCAAAGGAACCTCTGGAGATCATCCAGTCCAACCCTCCTGCTAAGGCAGTCACCTAGAGAAGGTCACACAAGAACATGTCCAGGCAGGTTTTGAAGGTCTCCAGAGCTGCTCCAGGGCTCTAGCAAAGTAAAATTAAAGAAATTCCTCCTCGTGGTTAGATGGAACTTCTGCTGCTCCAGTTTGTGCTCATTACCCCTTGTCCTGTCACTGTGCACTGCTGAAGAAAGCCTGGTCCCGTCCTTCTGACACCCACTACAGCAGGAGCTACAAGAAAGCTGGGGAGGGACTTCCTACAAGGGCTTGTAGTGACAGGGTGAGCAGCAGTGGCTTTGAGCTGGAAGAGGGGAGAGTGAGACTGGAGATGAGGAAGAAATTCTTTCGGGTGGGGGTGGTGAGATGCCGGAACAGGTTGCCCCATGGAGGTTGTGAATGCCCCCTGCCTGAAGATGTCCATGCCTGGGTTAGATGTGAACTTGAGCAGCCTGGTCTAGTGGAAAGTGTCTTTCCCCGTGGCAGGTACTGCCCAGACTGGGCAGGAAGCAGATGATCTTCAAGGTCCCTTCTGAGCCAAACCATTCTATAACTGAATGAGTTTGTGACCCTGGGACAGGCACCCCGGATGGCCGCAGCGCCAGCACATCAGCCACTCCTGCCCAGAGGCAGGAAGTCTCCAGGGTGATTATGCACCATCGAATTTCCTAATCACTTCAGCCAATTAATCCTGAGGAGGTTTTGATTAAATTTGCATAAAATGCCCCCTCCCTACCTCTCAGGCTTGTATGAGCTGCTCCATGACTACCATCTCTTGCACTAGCCCTGCTGTGAGCAGGGATGATCTCCAGCTGCGGAGGTGGCTGCCTTGCCACCAGCCAGCCTTAGGGAAGTCCGTGAGAAAGCACCTAAGGATGGCAAGATCCCAAGTTTCCACCTCATCCAAGTGGATGTAAAGGTCACAGTCCTTGCTGTGAACCACTGTTGTTCTAGAGGTGTGGAAATTCTGAATTGGTTTTTTCCTCTTCAAGAGAAAATTAAAGCCGAAGCAAGGCATGCTGGCAGGGTTTGGACATCTAGCTAAGATTTGAGGAGCTTCGTTCCGCCTGGAGAAGAGAAAGCTTCAGGGAGACCTTAGAGCAACCTTCCAGTACCTGAAGGGAGCTACAGAAGAGCTGGGGAGGGACTTTTTACAAGGCCTTGTAGTGACAGGACAAGGAGCAATGGCTCTGAGCTGAAAGAGGGGAGATTTAGACTGGAGATTAGGAAGTTCTTCCCAGTGGGGTTGGTGAGCCACTGGCACAGGTTGCCCAAGCAAGTTGTGGATGCTCCCTCTCTGGAGGCGTTCAAGGCCAGATTGGATGAGGCTTTGGACAACCTGGTCTAGTGGAAGGTGTTCCTGCCCATGGCAGAGGGTTGGATCTAGATGGCCTTTAAAGTCCCTTCCAACCCACACCATTTCATCACTCTGTGATTCATGTTCTCTGCATCATCACAAGAAGGCTGCTGCTGCTCAGTGCCCGAGTCTTAGCTTTCTTACAAGCTCGATGGTGTGGAGCACAGTCCTCTGGCCTGATGGGTCTGGGCAGGGTCCTGAGCCTGGGCAGGGTCCTGAGCCAGGGCAGGTCTCATTTTTTTTAAAACATCTGCCTTCACAATTCAGCTATGGCCTGGATTTACATAATTTAATCATTCCCCCATCACTTCCAATCCCATTATTCTCTTCTGCCCCTGTTAATCAGCCTGTCTGAATACATGAACATAATGAGGATGGAGCCTCAAAGTTACAGAATCACAGAATGGTGCAAGGGACTTCTTGGAGATCATCCAGTCCAAACCTCTACTGAGATGGATTCACCTAGAAGAGGTCACACAGGAAGGTCAAACCTTCCACCAGGTCGGGTTACTCAAGCCTCATTCATCCTGACCTTGAACAACACCAGGGAGGGAGCATCCACAACCTCCCTGGGCAACCTGTGCCAGTGTCTCACCACCCTCCTTGTTAAGAATTTCTTCCATCAACGTTGGGAAGCTGTGACCCACTTCACAACAGCTCCTGACATCACTGCTGGCTGCCACCTGCCACATCTCCAGTTGGTGGTGTCCTGGTTTGTGATGATTTAATAATGCGCATTGTCAGGTTGGGTCTTTAAACTTTAACTGCCAAAATTCATCTTTGAAGATGATTTTTTTTTTCAGGATCAAGAATGTAAATAGGAAGAGGGGCGAAGAGGAGTGATGAATTATTCAGCCTTTACAACAGGCAAGTATTACACTGGGAGATGAGTGATTCATTCCTGCATCTTCAGTCGTTGCATTGCGCAGACATTGAAATATGGAAAAAAATGGGCAGAAGCCATCATTATTTAATGGCATCCAAAGAGTCCAAGTTTTTAGGTTGGATTTTAATTATAACCTGCCTTAAAGTGTGAATTTCATGGCCTGGGTTTGTAAAAGAGTCAACTGACTTAATGCCAGGAGTTCTAACAAGTCCAAGTGCCAAGTTCTGCGCTTTGGCCACAGCAACCCCATGCAGCACTACAGGCTGGAGACAGAGTGGCTGGAGAGCAGTCAGGCAGAAAGGAACCTGAGGGTACTGGCAGCTGAACATGAGCCAGAAGTGTGCTCAGGTGGCTAAGAAGGCCAATGGCATCCTGGCCTGGATCAGGAACAGCGTGGCCAGCAGAACCAGGGCAGTCCTTCTGCCTCTGTACTCAGCACTGGTCAGGCCACACCTTGAGTCCTGTGTCCAGTTCTGGGCCTCTCAATTTAAGAAAGATGCTGAGGTGCTTGGAACGTGACCAGAGAAAGGCAGCAAGGCTGAGGAGGGGCCTGGAGCAGAGCCCTGTCAGGAGAGGCTGAGGAACTGGGGGTGTTCAGTCCTGTTCTCCAGACCCTTCACCAGATGTGATCCCACATGCAATGCAGGTGTGACCTCACTGAGTGGCAGTACAGTGATCTTCTCATTCCAGCACAAGGAACATGAGCAGACTTGATGCCAACAGCAGTCAAGGTGTTTGTCTCTGCTGGAAGTCAGGTGCTCAACCCTGCTGCCACTAAAATGGACCAGGACCTACTGGAGGCACCACTGCTCCGTTACTCAGCACTGCCATCTCTCCAAGTATGAATAAGAGGAGGCTGAGGGGAGACCTCATTGTTGCCTACAGCTACCTGAAGGGACATTGAGGAGAGGCTGCTGCTGGGCACAGGTAATTTGAGACAGAACAGGGGGGAATGGCCTCAAGCTAAGACTGGGGAGGTTCAGATTGGACATTAACATTCTTGTGGCACTGGAATTATGACAAGAAAAGCAATTTAATCTGTAAAACTCTATTTGTCACAATGACAAGGATGAGCAGGGGGAGAAAATAGTCAAGGGAAAAAGAGAGGAAGAAATGAGAAAGGAGGATGGTGAGGGAGATGCTTCCACGACAGCTATTAATCATAGAATTGTTTGGGTTGGAAAAGACCTCCAAGATCATTGGCTTCAAACATTGACCCAACACCACCAGGGCTGTTAAACCACATCCCAGAGTGCCATGGCCACATGGCTCTTGAACACCTCCAGCCTCTTCCAATGCCTGACCACTCTGCAGGAAAGAAATTGTTCCTCACATCCAAGCTAAACCTTCCTTGGCACAGTTTCAGGCCATTTCTTCTCATTCTACCACTGATAGTAGGCAGAAGAAAGCAACCCCCACTTGGCTCTGACTTTCTTTTCAGGTAGTTGTAGAGAGCAATGAGGTCTTCCCTCAACCTCCTCTTCTCTGGACTAATCAGCCCCTGTTCCCTCAGCTGCTCCTCTCCAGCTTCCTTGTCCTTCTCTGAACCCACTCCAGCAGCTCAGTGTCCTCCTTGGAGTGAATGCTCCAATGCACTTAGATGCTCTCTTTTTATATTGAAGTGCCAAGAGAATGAATCTGATGAGGAGTGACTGAGGGAGCTGGGGATGGTTAGTGTGAGGAAGAGGAGGCTGAGGAGAGACCTCATTGCTGTCTACAGCCACCTGAAGGGACATTGTGGGGAGGCTGCTGCTGGGCTCTTCTCACAGCTAATTGGAGACAGAGCAAGGGGGAATGGCCTCAAGCTGAGGCTGGGGAGGTTTAGATTGGACATTAGGAAAAAGCTTTTTGTGGAGAGAGTGGTCAGGGAGTGGAATGAGCTGCCCAGGGAGGTGGTGGAGTCACCCCCCCTGGATGTGTTTAAGGCTGGTTTGGATGTGGTGCTCAGGGCTATGGTTTAAGGTGACTCTTGTAGAGTAGGGTTCTAGGTTGGACTTGGAGAGGGGCTTTGCCAACCTGCATGTTGCTGTGGTTCTAAGATTCCATGCTGCCCAAAACCTCAGGAGAAAGAAGAAAGTAGCTGCAGTGCTGGCGCCAGCTCTGGAATCCTCAGCACAGCAGAGACGTGAACCTGTTCGAGCCAGGTCAGAAGAGGCCACAGCAATGAGACTGAAAGTCCTCCATAATGAAGCCAAACTGAGATAGTTGGGGTTGTTCATGCTGGAGAAAAGAAGGCTCCAGGGAGACCTTTTGGTGGCCTTTTGGTATGTAAAGATGTCAATCAGAAGGCTGAGGACAGACATTTGAGCAGGACCTGTTTTGACAGGAGAAAGAGTAATGGTTTGAACTAAAAGAGGGAGCTTCTGAGTGGAGAGGAGGGAGAAGTTCTTCACTGTGGGGGTGTTGAGACCCTGGCCCAGGCTGTCCAGAGAGGTGGGAGATGTCCTATCCCTGGAACCACTGCAGGTCAGGTTGTTTGGTGCTCTGAGCAACCTGCTCTTGGTGCATATATCCCTGCTGACTGCACAAGTACTGAACTGGATGAACTTTAAAGGTCCTTCCCCACACCAACCAGTCTGGAATTGCTCAATCCTTGCCTGTGACCATGTGTGCTAGTTTGAGCCTAGCTAGAATGTTTTGGTGAGAAGGATTAGATCACAGGCTGTGAAATGAAAGCAATGGTGATGTCTACTTCCCTCACAGCCTTGCTGAGATGTGCTGAAAAAAAGGAAAGCAAAACATAGAGAAAGTCACTTTGCTCTCGGCACTTCGCCTGCTGGGGAGCTGGGGCTGCTGGCCGAACTGCATCTGACTCTCTAACCTCACCATCCACTTTCTTTGGCTGGTTCACCTTTGCTTCCTAACCCCCCTGGCTGAGCCTCCATTTCTTCCTTGGGACTGGGGTAAGGTTGAGAGGAGTAGGGGGAAGGTGAAGGGGTGGTTGAGAGCCCCTCCTGGGGACTCAGGTTTCTGGGAGGGGAGTTGTGTTTCTGTATTGCCTTTTACCTTGTCTATTTCTGTCTATAACTGTACATACTGTAAATATCTGCTTGTACATTGTGCCAGCTGTAAATATAAGCTTCATTCATATTTCCAGAGCTGGCTGAGTCTAGTCTGGGTGATTTCTAAAGTGTGGAGGGGCGGGGGACACCCAAACCACCACACCATGCCTTGGCCAGTGGCTCTGCTCCCATGGGGGCTAGTCCGTGGGAGCACATCACCTGCAGACCCCCTGCTTTCATAGAATCATAGCATCAACCAGGTTGGGAGAGACCTCCAAGATCATCCAGTCCAACCTAGCACCCAGCCCTGTCCAGTCAACCAGACCATGGCACTAAGCTCCTCAGCCAGGCTTTTCTTGAACACCTCCAGGGATGGCAACTCCACCACCTCCCTGGGCAGCCCATTCCAATGCCAATCACTCTCTCTGGGGAGAACTTCCTCCTAACATCCAGCCTAGACCTCCCCCAGCACAACTTTGCCTTGGGGTGTGTGGGGGTCCCAGCCCCACCTCTGGTGCCACACCTACTGCCACGCACACCTGTGAGGAAGCAAAGACATCTGGGGGCACTCCCCACCCGAGTTCACTTTTCAAGGTACACTGAATACTTGAGCAAAAAATATGGTGGTGGTAGAAGCTCATCAGAAGAGCATCAGAAATTAATTGTTCCTCTCTGTTTGATACAAAGTGAAATAATTGCTGCTGTGGCTCCCACGGAGGTTCAGAGAAGGTTCGAGTGAGCAGGCACCCTGGCAGGCAGGTGTCTGCTGGCAAGTGACAATAAATATTCATGTAGAGAGCTTATCCTGAAACGTTTGCTGCTGCTGCTGCTGCTTCTTCTACCACTTCCACTTTACTTATTTCTAGCTGCTGGAGAAGCAAACATATTAGAATATTAATTTTCCGCTTTACTGGAATGATTTCAGAGTCAAGTGCCTCGGAATGCGGAATGCAGAGGGGTGGGACTGGCACTAATCCCCTTCAGTGCCTGGAAAAAAAAACACAACCCCAAATCTTTTATTTATTTGCCTTTTCTTTTCCTTTTTTTCTTTCCTTTTTTTTTTTTTTTTTTTTTTCTTCTTCATGTGTCTTCTTCAGATTCTTCAGAAACTCTTTAAAGAAGGCAATTGTGAGGCTGCATCTCAAATGCTGTGTCCATTTTTGGGCTACTCACTCCAAGGAGGACATTGAGATGCTGGAGAGGGTGCAGAGATGGGCAGTGAAGTTGGTGAAGGGTGTGGTGAACAGGACTGGTGAGGAGCAGCTGAAAGAGCTGGAGTTGTTCAGCCTGGAGAATAAGAGGTTGAGGGGAGACTTTCTGGCTCTCCACAACTCCCTGAAAGGAGGTTGGAGTGAGGATGGTGCTGGCCCTTTCTCCCTAGGAACAAATGACAGGGCTACAGGAAATGGCCTCAAGCTGCACCAGGTTTAGGTTGGATGCTGGAAGAATTTCTTTCCTGGAGGAAAGGTCTTTACTGTTCAGGCCTTGGAACAACCTGACCAGGGAGGTGGTGCAGTCACTGCCCCTGGAAATGTTCAAGAACAAGTAGGGGTTTCTTAAACAACTTTGGAACATGGTCTAGTGGTCATGATAGTCTTGGGTAGAAGGTTGGAGGTCATGATCATAGAATCATAGAATGGTTTAGATGGGAAGGAACCTCAAAGCTGATCCAGTTCCAACTCCCCATCATAGGCAGGAACACCTCCCACTAGAACAGGTCACTCAAGGCCTCATCCAACCTGGCCTTGAATACCTCCAGGGAGGTGTTTAGAGGTCTTTTCTAGCCTTAGTGATTCTTGATGTTATGATTCTGAGGTTTAAGACAGAGAGGTGTCACAGGGACAACCTCCAAATCTGACTGTGTCCTTCCCATTCCACAGGCAGCAACGGGGAGCTAAGGAGACCCACGAGGCTCCAAGCCTCTTTGATGCCTGCCTGGGCTGTAGGGCTGGCAATGCTCAATGAGCACAATAATGATGATGATGGAGCTGCTCACCTTGCAGCACAGATAAGGCACAATGTCAGTCACTTCTTGGTGACAGCTTCTGATGCCAGAGCAGGAATCTGCTGATGGATGGAGTAATGAGCTCAGAGAGAAGAGCAGGTTGATGTCCCACTGAATCTGAAACTGGTTCCTTGCACATGGCCAGTTTTGTGTTTCCATTGAGACACTGACCAGGATCAGGGTTGGGCCATCTACCATACCAGTGCCATTTACTCTCCCTGAATCCCTCTGCCTTCCTAAAAGGAAGAGAAAGGGAAGAAGGGAGAGAGACAGATGGAGTGGGAAAGAAACTCAAACATCTGGGATGAAAAGAAGCACAATGCCATGGAATAGAGACAAAGAGACACAAGCCAATATGGAACCCAACCCCTGATGGCAATGGTGGGCACACTGACACCACTGATGCTGGGTGCAGGCACTGGGTAAGTCCCACCCTAGACTTGGAGAGGAGAAGGCTCTGAAGTGACCCTATTGTGGCTTTTCAATATCTGAAGGGGGCTACAAGAAAGCTGGAGAGGGACTTTTTAGGTCAGGGAGTGACAGGACTGGGGGAAATGGAACAAAGCTAGAAATTGGTAAATACAGACTGGATGTGAGGAAGAAGTTCTTCAGCATGAGGGTGGTGAGACCCTGGAAGGGGTTGCCCAGGGGGGTGGTGGAAGCCCCATCCCTGGAGGTGTTTAAGTCCAAGCTGGATGAGGCTGTGGACAGCCTGATCTAGTGTGAGGTGTCCCTGCCCATGACAGGGGGGTTGCAACTGGATGATCCTTGTGGTCCCTTCCAACTCTGACTGATTCTATGATTCTGTGATTCTATGTCTCAGCAGCAGACAGGAACCAGAGCTGACTTCAGGAATGCAGGGATGGGGATGGAAGACAGAAGGGGCAATATCCTCCTGGGACACCAACCAGGGAAGAAGAGGCTTGACTGTGGTGCTCCCTCAGCTTTCTCCTGCAGATGCCATCCATTGGCTGCACTCCCTTGTTGGGCAGTTGAGAGTCACCTGCCCTGCCCATGCCCATCATGCAGTGGCTGGATATCAAACAGCAAAGCTGGATGTTTCCTTTCTCTACGAAACAATGATCAGGGATGAGGAGGAGGAGGTATCTAAAAGATCTTGCTGATGAAGTTAGTGCAATCACATGGGCAGCAATAAAGGTTAATTCTATTCTGCAGATTGTATTCCAGAAAGACACTTTGGGTTGTTGGGTTTTTTTGGTTGTTGTTGTTGGTTTTTTTTTTCCATGGCTGATCTCAGCAGTTTGCTCATTTTGTGGAATTTATTATCAGTGCAAATGTTTTAGGCAGCCTGGAGGAGGGTCTCTGGCACCACTGGAGACAAACCCCACTGTCTCTCTTCAATAAACCCAATCCAATCGTGGGTAGATCTTTTGGTAAATATCTTGGAGAAATGAGGTCTCTCTGTGTTTGTGCTCATGGATCAAGGAGAGGAAGATGGAGTCAGATGGTTTTCAGGTAAGCAAACAGAGTTTGTTATGTCAAGGATTGGATGGAGCACTACCTGCAAACACCACCAACAGAAGGCACCTACACACAGCTTGCTGCCAGGGACCACACCAAGCCAGGAACACTGTGAGAGCTGCTGTGGCTGTGCAGGAACTAAAAGAGACACCTCCAGCATGGGGCAAAAACACAAACCTGGGGACTTGTCATCACCCTTGAGGAGGTGCTGGATTAGAGCAGCCTCATAGCAGGGAGAGAGTAATCACCCAGTACAGCCACCCTCTGAGATGAGGGGCACAAAACAGCACCATCATCCTGTTTGATGTGGGACAGGAGACAGAACCATCACTCTGCTTGTTGAGACACAAGAGACAGGACCATCACCCTGCTTGATGAGGGACAGGAGACAGAACCATCACACTACTTGATGAGGGACAGGGGACAGGACCATCACACTCCTCACTGGGGCACAGGGGAACAGAATCTTGGGGATCACATCAATATTTACCAACATCTAAAGAGTGGGTGCCAAGAGGATGGGGTCAAACTCTTCTCTGCCTGCTTTCATAGAATCACAGAATCAATCACACACTATTTTGGGTGGGAAGAGACCTTTCAAGGTCATCCAGTCCAACTCCTCCTGTTGTCAGCAGGGACAGCTACAACTAGAGCAGGTTGCTCAGAGCCCCAAACAACCTGACCTGCAATGGTTCCAGGGACAGGACATCTCCCACCACTCTGGCCAACCTTGGATTAGGCTCTCACCATCCTCAGTGTCAAACATTTCTCCCTTCTTTCCAGCCTGAATCTCTCTCTCTGGGTTCAGACCATCACCTCTTGTCCTGTCACTACTGTCTCCATCTTTCTGATCACCCCTTTAAGTTGTGGAAGGCCACCAGAAAGTCTCCCTGGAGTCTTGTACTCTCCAGGCAGAACAGCCGCAATGCTCCCATCCTGTCCCCACAGAGGAGGTTATCCAGCCCTTTGATCATCTTTATAGCCTCTTTTTTACTCACTCCAACATTTCCATGCCCTTCTTGTGTCAGGGGCACCCAGAACTGGACACAGCACTTCAGCTAAGATCTTGCCAGAGCAGATCAGGGCAGAATCATCTCACTCTTCCTGCTGGTTACAGGACTCATTGTCTTGTGGATCTCAAAAAGGCAGACCTCCCCTTAAATTCACACAACAATGTCCAAGCATTCTGCACTCCTGGAAGCAGCTCCAGAGGAAATCTGCTGCTGTTCTAAGATCACTTTTGAAACGTTGATATCTGCTTTAAATGGGCAAACCCTGACAGCTGACAAATAATGAGTGGCCCTTTTGTATTCCATCCCATTCTCATCCATTTTTCATGCTTTAGCAAGGTGAAGCTTTCTAATCAAGGGAGAGTCGTGTGGGCAAGTGTGGCTAATACCTCTGGCTGGAGATTGGTAATGAAGATGGTATTTATTAAGACACAAGTCATTAGAAGAAGCCTTGCACGGTTGTTGCACACTATTTTATTGATTTTTTTATACACATGGATCAAGGTGAGGATTAGACCTCACCAGAAACACTTTTCTCTCTAATCTTTAATTTGATAACGCAGCGCCGTGGTGGTTGATCTGTGCCATTTAAGCCCTTGGGCTGGGGTTGGGTTTTGCTTGTTCTTTTTCATTCTGCTCCTCTCCACACACTGTGGATTTTAAGCTCAGACCAGGCTTTGAAGAAAGAGGACTGGGGATGAAAGTTTGGAGAATAAATTGAGGTTGTTGTGTCTCTTTTCAACCCTTTCTGGTGCCCGCTGATTGAGAGTGCTGAGGCTGCTGCTGAAGTCAATTGCAAAGCTGTTCTTCATGGCAGCACTGAAGGAGGAAGGTCTGCATAGACATAACAGATCAGAGAAGCAGAGAGTGGTTTAGGCTGGAACTGACCTCAACCCCCCACCATAGGTGAGGACACCTCCCATCAGAACACGCCGCTTCGGGCCTCATCTAACCTGGTCCTGAACACCTCCCTGGGCAACCTGTGCCAGTGTCTCATCACCCTCATTGTCAAGAATTTCTTCCTAACATCCAGTTTAAATCTCCCCTCTGCCAGTTTAAACCCATTCCTCCTTGTTCTGTCATTACAAGACTGTCAATAGTCCTTCCCCAGCCCTCCTCTAGCTCCCTTCAGATACTGGAAGAACACTCCAAGGTCTCCAGGAAGCCTTCTCTTCTCCAGCCTGCAAAGCCCCAGCTCTCATAGCCTGTCCTCATAGCAGAGCTGCTGCAGCCCTCTGAGCATCTTTGTGGCCTGTGTTTGCTTGGAAGAGACATTTTGTGACTTGAAGTCCAGCCAATAAGCCAGCACTGCCAGCTCACCTCTGAACCACATCCCTATACACTACATCTCCATGGCTTAGCAAATTACAGCCAATTCTAGAGAGAACACTCATGAGCAGGTGAAGAAAAGCAGCAGGAATGCAAATACCCAGAGCAGGTGATAGAATGACAGAATCATAGAATCAAACAGATTGGAAGAGAGCTCCAAGATCATCCAGTCCAACCTAGCACCCAGCCCTAGACAATCAACCAGACCATGGCACTAAGTGCCTCATTCAGGCTTTGCTTGAACACCTCCAGGGACGGTGACTCCACCACCTCCCTGGGCAGCCCATTCCAATGCCAATCACTCTCTCTGGGAAGAACTTCCTCCTAACATCCAGCCTAGACCTCCCCTGGCACAACTTCAGGCTGTGTCCTCTCATTTTGTTGCTGGTTGCCTGGCAGAAGAGACCAACCCCACCTGGCTACAGTCTCCCTTCAGGTAGTTGTAGAGAGCAATGAGGTCTGCCCTGAGCCTCCTCTTCTGCAGGCTGCACACCCCCAGCTCCCTCAGCCTCTCCTCACATGGCTGTGCTCCAACCTCCTCACAAGCCTTGGTGCCCTTCTCTGGACATGATCCAGTACCTCAACATCTCTCTTGAATTGAGGGGCCAGAACTGGACACAGCACTCGAGGCGTGTCCTGACCAGTGCTGAGTACGGAGGCAGAATAACCTCCCTTGTCCTGCTGGCCACACTGTTCCTGATCCAGACCAGGATGCCATTTGCTCTCCTGGCCACCTGGGCACACTGCTGGCTCATGTTCAGTTACTCTCTACCAGTACCTCCAGTTTTCTATCTGCCTGAGTGCTCTCTTGCCACTCTGTCCCCAGACTGAAGCGATGCTTGTGGTTGTTGTGGCCAAAGTGTAGAACACTGCACCTGGCCTTGTTAAATCTCATCCCATTTCCCTCTGTCCACCCATTTAGCCTGTCAAGGTCCTTCTGCAGGGCTCTCCTACTTCCTAACATCCAGTTTCAATCTCCCCTCTGCCAGTTCAAACCCATTCCTCCTCATCCTGTCATTACAAGACCTTGTCAGTAGTCCTTTCCCAGCCCTCCTGTAGCCCCCTTCAGGTACTGGAGGGCCACTCCAGGGTCTCCTCAAAGCCTTCTCTTCTCTAGGCTGCAGAGCCCCAACTCTCTCAGCCTGCTTTCGTAGCAGAGCTGCTGCAGCCCTCTGAGCATCTTTGTGGCCTCCTCTGGACTTGCTCCAAGAGCTCCATGTCCTTCTTGTGCTGGGGGCTCCAGAGCTGCACACAGTACTCCAGGTGGGCTCTCAGGAGAGCAGAGCAAAGGGTCAGAATCCCCTGCCTTGCCCTGCTGCCCACACTGCTCTTGCTGCAGCCCAGCACACAGTTGCTGTCTGGGCTGCACTCACACTGCCAGCTCATGTTGAGCTTTTCATCACCCCAGACCATCAGGGCCTTTTCCTCAGGGCTGCTCTCAGGCGTTTGCCAGTCGTGGGAGATGAGGAATCATCTTTATCAACAGGATAAATGCAGTCTGGGCATCAGCAATAAGAGCTCTCTCCAACCTCTTGCCAGTACACATTCATCACGGCCAGAGTTAATGTGCCTTGAAGCAAGGTTGGGTGGGGATTGTGCCCTGCCTCCCATCCTGGTGCAGCCCTTGGATGCTCTGGTGGGGATATCGCCAGCTGTCTGCACAGCTGGGCCAGCCTGCTGACTTTGAGAGCTTCAGCATTGGTAGATTGGCCTCGTTTGTCAGGAAATCAGATGATGCTGGTGCTTGTCACCATCAGTCACTGCATCTATGGATGGCATTTCCCTTAGCCATGGCTCTTCCTTAACATCTGCAGCTCAGTCCACCCTTTTTACTTTTTTTGTCTTCCTGGATACAGAAATTGCATAGGGATTGATTTCTACCAAGTATGTATTCTCATGTCATAAAACAGTGGCTTTTCTATTAATAAGTTCAGAAAAATTAGTTTAATATTAGACCCCCAAGCTCTCAGTGGGCTGTGGTTCAGGCTGTCTGCTGGGCATCACACTGCGAGCTGGCATCCTCTGGGGCACCAGACAGGCTCTGGGGTGCTGGGGGCAGCTGGCTCCTGCTCGGCACATCCCAGGACCCCAGCATGGTCGGGGCTGGAAGGCACATCTGGGGATCATCCAGTCCAACCCCTGTGCTAAAGCAGGGCACTCACAGCAGCTTGCCCAGGGTCACAATATCCAGGTGAGTATGGAAGCTCTGCTGTGCTAAAGCAGGGCACACACACAGCAGCTTGCCCAGGATCACAATATCCAGGTGAGTATGGAAGCTCTGCTGTGCTAAAGCAGGGCACACACACAGCAGCTTGCCCAGGATCACAATATCCAGGTGAGTGTGGAAGCTCTCCTGTGCTACCCAGGATCACAATATCCAGGTGAGTATGGAAGCTCTCCTGTGCTACCCAGGAGCACAATATCCAGGTGGGTATGGAAGCTCTGCTGTGCTAAAGCGGGGCACACACACAGCAGCTTGCCCAGGGTCACAATATCCAGGTGAGTATGGAAGCTCTGCTGTGCTAAAGCAGGGCATGAACAGCAGCTTGCCCAGGATCACAATATCCAGGTGAGTATGGAAGCTCTGCTGTGCTAAAGCAGGGCACACACACAGCAGCTTGCCCAGGATCACAGTATCCAGGTGAGTGTGGAAGCTGTGCTGTGCTAAAGCAGGGCACACACACAGCAGCTTGCCCAGGATCACAATATCCAGGTGAATGTGGAAGTTCTCCAGAGGAGACTCCACAATCTCTCTGGGAAGCATGCTTCAGGATTCCAACACCTGCACAAGAGGGTTCTCTTCATGTTGAGGCAGAACCTCTGGGGTTCCAGTTTGTGCCTGTTGCCCTTTATCCTGTCACTGGGCACCACTGAAAGGACTCTGGTCCCATCCTCTTGACCATTTCACTATTGATAAGCATTTAGAAGATCTTCTTTAGGTCTTCTCTTCTCCAGGCTCAAGAGCCCCTTTCAGCCATCTTTCAGATGCTGAAGCACTTGTAGCACCACAAAAGCCCTCACAAGGAAGTGGGAGGAAAAGAGATGCATGAAGAACTTGAGCAAATGTCCTCACTTTCTACACTTGCTGATACCCTTGAGAGGAACAATGACTATTTTTAAAGGGCTGATTTTCATAGAATCATAGAATCAACCAGGTTAGAAGAGACCTCCAAGATCATCCAGTCCAACCTAGCACCCAGCCCTGTCCAGTCAACCAGACCATGGCACTAAGTGCCCCATCCAGGCTTTGCTTGAACACCTCCAGGGATGGTGACTCCACCACCTCCCTGGGCAGCCCATTCCAATGCCAATCACTCTCTCTGGGAAGAACTTCCTCCTATTACCCAGCCTGAACCTGCCCTGGCACAACTTGAGACTGTGTCCCCTTGTTCTATTGCTGGTTGCCTGGGAGAAGAGACCAACCCCCACCTGGCTACAATCTCCCTTCAGGTAGTTGTAGAGAGCAATGAGGTCCCCCTTGAGCCTCCTCTTCTCCAGGCTAAACAACCCCAGCTCCCTCAGCCTCTCCTCATAGGGTTTGTGTTCCAGGCCCCTCACCAGCTTTGTCACTCTTCTGGTGAAAGGCCTGGAACACAAACCCTATGAGTAGGTCTCCTCTCCCAGGCAACCAGCAATAGAACAAGGGGACACAGTCTCAAGTTGTCCTGGGCGAGGTATGGGCTGGGTGTTAGGAGGAAGTTCTTGCCAGAGAGAGTGATTGGCATTGGAATGGGCTGCCCAGGGAGGTGGTGGAGTCACTGTCTCTGTCTTGCTCCTTTGACCACACTCTGATGGGAAGATGATTAAGGGCAAGTGACCCTGAAAGAACATGGTCAGGGAAAGGTAGGAGACCAGCAATGACACTAACATGGGGACCAAGCCCACACCAGCCAGTCCTGTTGCATTCTCAGCCCTGGGGTCAGGGAAAGAGAGACTACTGATCCCCCCTTGGTCACCACTAACATTGTATGATAAGAATGTTCCCTGGCTTGGGTTTTAAATATGCAGATGGTGTTTGGTTTGCTTTTCAGGTAGGCAAGAAGCGAATGATTAACCAGGATGCTGCAAGTACCATTTGGAATTAATTGGTTAAAAATAGATTATTGTTTTCTGCATCTGATCAGCCAAGTCTGGTGTAAACAAGCCTCTGGAGAAGAAATGCAGGAGGAAAAAAAAGGGAAAACCAAAAAAAAAAAGCAAAGCAGTGTGACACTAATTCCCAATCTCACTGGATCACAGGAGGGACCCAAAGAGATCAGCGAGCCCAACCCCCCTGCCACAGCAGGGCCATACAATCTAGCTCAGGTCACACAGGAACACATCCAGACAGGCCTTGAAAGGCTCCAGAGAAGGAGACTCCACAACCCCTCTGGGGAGCCTGTGCCAGTGCTCTGAGACCTTTACAGCCAAGAAGTTCCCCCTTGTGTTGAGCTGGAACCTCCTGTGCTTACTTTTTTACATTACAAATGCCTTCACCTTCATAATTAGTTTAATCATGCAATAAAGGTCTGTGGGAAGTTCAAACATGGAATCAAAAAGTGGCAAAAATACCTCTTGAAAAAGCAGATGTTTGTCAGGAGGATGCCCTGGTTTGGGTGGGCCAGAGATGGTTCTATTTTGGAGCTGTGAGCTCTGTTTCACAGAATCACAGAATTAACCAGGTTGGAAAAGACTTCTAAGATCACTGAGTCCAACCTATCACCTAACATCTCCTAATTAACTAAGTCTTGGCACCAAGTGCCTCATGCAGCCTCCTTAAACACCTCCAGGGATGGAGAACTCCACCACCTCCCCAGGCAGCCCACTCCAATGCCAATCACTCTTGCTGTGAAGAACTTCGTCCTAACGTCCAGCCTGAACCTGCCCTGGCACAACTTCAGGCTGTGTCCTCTTGCACTGTCCCTGGGTGCCTGGCAGAAGAGACCAACCCCACCTGGCTACAACCTCCCTTCAGGTAGTTGTAGAGAGCAATGAGGTCTGCCCTGAGCCTCCTCTTCTGCAGGCTGCACACCCCCAGCTCCCTCAGCCTCTCCTCACAGGGCTGTGCTCCAGCCCCTCACCAGCCTCGATGCCCTTCTCTGGGCATGTTCTGCACAGTGATGGCAGTTTCTGGATCTGACAGCAGATGTCTGCAGCCAGAGCAATGGTAGAGGTGAGGAACCTGCTGTTGTTCAGCATGGAGAACAGGAGGCTGAGGGCAGACTTTCTGGCTATCTACAACTCCCTGAAAGGAGGTTGGAGACAGGTGGAGTTCTTCTCTTCTCCAAGGAACAAGGGACAGGACAAGAGGAAATGGCTTCAAGTTGCACCTGGAGAGGCTTAGGTTGAACATGAGGAACAATTTTATCCCCCTGAGGGTTGTCAAGGCCTTGCCCAGGGCAGTGATGGAGTCCCCATGCCTGGAGGGGTTTCAAAGCCATGGAGATGTAGTATTGAGGGACATGCTTTAGTGGTGACCTGGTAGTGCTGGGTTAGTATTTGGTCTGGATGATCTTGGAGGTCTTTCCCAACCAAAATGATTCCAAAATTCAGTTATTCCATGATTCAGAAGAAGGGAGACAATGAGGTGGAATTGTTCCTACTACCAATCCCTTCTTAAACTTGAGAAGGGGAGATATAGACTGGAGGTTAGGAAGAAATTCCTTACAGTGAGGCTGGTGAGACACTGGAACAGGTTGTCCAGGGGAGTCTTGAATGACCCCTAAGGAAAGGTGTTTAAGGCCAGGTTGGATGAGGCCTTGAGCAGCCTGGGCTAGTGGAAGGTGTTCCTGTCCATGGCAGTGGAGTTGGAACTAGGTGATCTCTAAGGTCCCTTCCAACCCGAACCATTCCATGGTTCTATGATCCCATCCTGGCTCCTCTGCTCCCTCCTCCAAGCCCACCTTTCAGGAACTGCAGGGATGAGGAAAAAGGTCTGGTCCTAGCAAGACTTGACCACAAATCAGCCTTATTTAGCTCTGCTGATGTTGTGCATAGCAATGGAGGGGTTATAAATCTTGAAAAGGAGCTGTTAGAGCTGATTTTTATTGTGCTGGGTGACTTAGGGAGCTTTGCCACCGCATTTTAAGGAGGCTATAAAGTGGCAGAAGTAGCCTAGGGGCAGAAATCTAATCAAGGTACACAATAGAAAAGTTAATTAAGGATCTATGGACCTAGGAACCTTGTCTGGTGGAGTGACTACATCAGTGGACAGGGGAAGAGCTCTGGATGTCGACTGCCTGGACTTCTGCAAGGCCTTTGGCATGGTCCCCACAACATCCTCTCTAAATGCTTCTCTCTCATCCCTCTCTCTCTGCCCTGGTGAGATCACATCTGGAGTACTGTGGCCAGATCTGGGCTCCCCAATTCAAGAGGGACAGGAAAATACTGGAGAGAGTCCAGTGGAGGCTGTGAGGATGATGAAGGGGCCGGAACATTTGCCTGATGAGGAAAGGCTGAGAGTTTGGAGAAGAGTAGTCTAAGAGGGGATCTTATGAATGGTAATAACTACCTGAAGGGTGGGTGTCAAGAAGGTAGGTCCAGTCTCTTTTCAGTGGTGTCCTGTGATAGGACCAGGGGCAACAGGCACAGACTGGAACCCACACAAAGAGAAACTTCTCTGCTGTGAGGCTGCTGGAACCCTGGAGCAGGCTGCCCAGAGGGATTGTGGAGTCTCCTTCTCCGGAGCCTTTAAGGATCTATCTGGATGCATTCCTGTTTGACCCTGCTCTGGCAGGGGAGTTGAACATGATAATCTTCAAAGGTCCCTTCCAATTCCTGCCATCCTCTGAGTCTTTGATTCTAGAAAATTGGACAGCTAGGGATTGAATGGGTGCACTCTTCCATGTTTGTTGGGTGGTTGGAGGCAAGCAGAATGTGAGGAGATCTTATTGCAGCTTTCCAGTGCCTGAAGTGGACTGATCAGGAAGCTGGGGACAGGCTTTTAATCAGGGCCTGTTCTGAAAGGAGAAGAGCTGATAGATTTAAACCAAAAGAGAGATTCAGACTGGAAAGAAGCGTGGCTGGAAGTGCCTCAGTAGTGCCAAAGTAACAAGAGAAGGGTCCTTATCATGAAATCATTAATGTTGGAAAATATCTGTGAGATCATCAAGTCCAACACCTCCATGACCACACTGTGGCTTCACATTTTCTGATGGCACCTTTCTGATTCTGCCCCTTCACTCTCTTGAGCCTCCACCTGGAGTACTGTGCACAATTGTAGGGCCCCCAGCACAAGAAGGACATGGAACTGTTGGAGCCAGGCCAGAGGAGGCCACCAAGATGCTCAGAAGGCTGCAGCAGCTATGAGGACAGGCTGAGAGAGTTGGGGCTCTGCAGCCTGGAGAAGAAAAGGCTTTGAGGAGATCATGGAGTGGTCTTCCAGTACCTGAAGGGGGCTACAGGAGGGCTGGGGAGGCACTACTGACAAGCTTTTGTAATGACAGGACGAGGAGGAATGGGTTTGAACTGGCAGAGGGGAGATTGAAACTGGATGTTAGGAAGAAGTTGTTTGCAGTGAGGGTGGTGAGACACTGGCACAGGTGATCTTTGATCACAGTCTGTGATTCTGTCATCCACAACCTTCCTGGAGGTGTTCAAGGCCAGGCTGGATGAAGCCTTGAGTGACCTGTTCTAGTGGGAGGTGTCCCTGCCTATGGCAGGGGGTTGGAACTGGTTGAGACCTTTCCAACTGAAACCATACTATGATTCTATGATTCTGCTGCTGTTGAACATTGATTCATCACTGACCCTGTGATGTGTTCCCTCTGTTACAATCCATGAAGACCCTTCTCTCTCTAGTCCCAGCTCAGGCTGCTCTTCATTCAGCTAAGCCAAAATCGGGGGTGGGAAGCTGTGCAGCTCCAGAAATGGCTTTCTCACAGATCTACTTTGGACAATTTGCCCTTCTGCTGCTTTTTGGGTTTTAGCAGACACCCTTGAAACCAGCCTCACCATAGCAACATTCTTCATCACAGCACACTGTCAATCAGCCCAGCCTGGCAAAACAAGTATGTGGTGCAGGTGCTTCAGTGTGCAACAGGGGTTCACAGGGGCTCATCTCCCCAGATGACAGTGAAGTCATCAGGACTTTAGGGCTGTTCATCAGGTGAGCATGGTGAAGAAGGAACACTGACGCTGATGCTGATGCTGCCTGGATGTGTGTTCAGGCTGTGCGGTGCACGGAGATGAGATGTGGGGATGGGGCACCAGCGTGTCTGCCCCTGGGGCTGCAGACACAGCCCATACCTTTATCACAGAACAGAACAGTGGTTTACTCAAAGATGGAAGGGACCTCAAAGATCATCCAGCTCCAACCCCCTGCCATAGGCCGGGACACCTCCTACTAGAGCAGGCTGCTCAAGACCTCATCCAACCTCGTCTTCAACACCTCCAGGGAAGGAGCAGCCACAACCTCCCTGGGCAACCTGTGCCAGTGTCTCACCACCCTCACTGCAAACAGCTTCTTCCTAACATCCAGTTTCAGTCTCCCCTCTGCAAGTTTAAACCCATTCCTCCTCATCCTGTCATTACAAGACCTTGTTAATAGTCCTTTCCCAGTCCTCCTATCACCCCCTTCAGATACTGGAAGGGTACTCCATGGTCTCCTCAAAGCCTTCTCTTCTCCAGGCTGCAGAGCCTCAGCTCTCATAGCCTGTCATCATAACAGAGCTGCTGCAGCCCTCTGAGCATCTTGGTGGCCTCCTCTGGACTCTCTTCAAGAGTTCCATGTCTTTCTTGTGTTGGGACCCCAGAAGTGCACACAGTACTCCAGGTGAGGTCTCCCTCATGTCCCAGAGCCAGCCACTTGTCACGTCTCAGGAGATGTTTTGGTGGTGCCACTAGGCCAAGCATGAATGAAACCTGCTGGTCCTCATGCCAGGTGGTACATCCTTCTCCCTTCAGATTTTCATCCATGAGTAAAGCCTGCAGTTGTGTGCTTGGAGGATGTGAGCTTCCACGAGGTCCTAAGGGGCTATACTTCATTTTCAGTACTATGACAGGTAAGGTCAGGTTGGGCAGGGCTCTGAGCAAGCTGCCTAAGGGCCCTGAAGCTGTCTAAGCAGGGTTTGGACTACATGGCCTTTAAAAGTCTGTTCCAGCCCAAATCATTCCATGATTCTGTGATAATATAGAATCATAGAATCTTGCAATCAACCAGCTTGGAAGAGACCTCCAGGATCATCCAGTCCAACCTAGCACCCAGCCCTAGACAATCAACCAGACCATGGCACTAAGTGCCCCATCCAGGCTTTTCTTGAACACCTCCAGGGATGGTGACTCCACCACCTCCCTGGGCAGCCCATTCCAATGCCAATCACTCTCTCTGTGAAGAACTTCCTCCTAACATCCAGCCTGAACCTGCCCTGGCACAACTTGAGCCCTTATTCTGTTGTTGGTTACCTGGGAGAAGAGCCCAACCCCACCTGGCTACAGTCTCCCTTCAGGTAGTTGTAGAGAGCAATGAGGTCTGCCCTGAGCCTCCTCTTCTGCAGGCTGCACACCCCCAGCTCCCTCAGCCTCTCCTCACAGGGCTGTGCCCCAGGCCCCTCACCAGCTTCGTTTCCCTTCTCTGGACACCTTCCAGCACCTCAACATCTCTCTTGAATTGAGGAGCCCAGAACTGGACACAGGACTCAAGGTGTGGCCTGACCAGTGGTGAGCACAGGGGCAGAATAACCTCCCTCGTCCTGCTGGCCACACTGTTCCTGATACAGGCCAGGATGCCATTGGCTTTCCTGCCCACCTGGGCACTCTGCTGGCTCATGTTCAGCTACTCTCTACCAGTACCTCCAGATTTCTATCTGCCTGCTGCTCTCCTGCCACTCTGTCCCCAGACTGTGTCACTGCTTGGGGTTCTTATGGCTAAAATGTAGAACCCTGCACTTGGCCTTGTTAAATCTCATCCCATTGGCCTCTGTCCTCCCATCCAGCCTGTCCAGGTCCCTCTGCAGAGCTCTCCTACCCACCAAGAGCTCCACATCTTCTCTCAACTTGGTGCCATCTGTAAACTCACTGATGCTGGACTCAGTCCCCTGGTCCCGACCATCAATAAAGATATAGAACAGGACTGGGCCCAGGACTGATCTCCAACTGGATGTGGCTCCATTCACCACCACTCTCTGGGCCCAGCCCTCCAGTCAGTCCTTGACCCTTTTCAGAGTCAATCTGTCCAAGCCACAAGCTGCTTTGGGAATAAAACAAAGATGTTCCCACTGACTGCTCTCAACAGCTCCTCCCTGTAACCATGGGGGTTATGAGGCAGTTGGTCTCAGCAGCATGAGAAGCGTCAGCCCCAGCTCAGATGGAACCAGAACATGAGCAGCTGAGCTCAGCCTCTCCATGTCTGCTCACAGAGGTGCTTTTGGAAGCTTCCTGCCGCAGATTACTCACAGAGAGGTCAGACTGCTGGAGAACATCCTCCACATTCTTCAAAGCATCCTCCACCCTCCACTGCCCTGCTGCATGGCCTCTGCCCTAGGGAAGAGTGTCCTTAATGCCTGTCCCCCACAAAACCACACAAGAACATTTACTTCTCATTATCTCTTGACCCAAGCTAGCTGTCATTTCAGTCCTGGATTGACTCTCTCTCGGCACACGAGTGCTCCGTGTCTAATTGAGCTTAATTTTATCCCAGATTAACTGATATTTTATGGCACCACTTCACAAAGCTGATGAGCTTTAGGGTTTGTGCTTGAAGGGCTGGAAATTGCACTCTGCTGCCTTGGCCTTTTCTTCTGTCTTTCGGGGGAGAAGGAGTTGACATGATTAATCTTTAGCTGAAAATTGAACTTTTGCATCAGGAGCCCTCGAAATAAAGTGTTAAATCAATTGATTTTAGATGTCCTATGGAATATCTCTTCCTTTACTCTGCTCTCCTCAGACCCCACCTGGAGTACTGTGTGCAGTTCTGGAGCCCTCAATACAAGAAGGACATGGAACTGCTGGAGCGGGTCCAGAGGAGAGCCACGAAGATGATCAGAGGGCTGCAGCAGCTCTGCTATGAGGACAGGCTGAGAGAGTTGGGGCTCTTCAGCCTGGAGAAGAGAAGGCTTTGAGGAGACCTTAGAGTGGTATCTGAAGGGAGCCTACAGGAAGGCTGGGGAGGGACTATTGACAAGGTCTGGTAATGTCAGGACGAGGGGGAATGGGTTTAAACTGGAGGAGGGGAGATTTAGACTGGATGTTAGGAGGAAGTTCTTTACAGTGAGGGTGGTGAGACACTGGCACAGGTTGCCCAGGGAGGTTGTGGATGCTTCCTCCCTTGAGGCGTTTAAGGCCAGGCTGGATGAGGCCTTGAGCAGCCTGCTCTAGTGGGAGGTGTCCCTGCCTATGGCAGGGGGTTGGAGCTGGATGATCCTTGAGGTCCCTTCCAACCTAAACCATTCTATGATTCTATGATTCTATGATTCTATGATCTAGAGAACAGGTCTGGTGAGGGGCAGCTGAGGGAGCTGGGGTTCTTTTGTCTGGAGAAGAGGAGGCTGAGGGGAAGCCTCATTCCTCTCTACAACCCACTGAAAGGAGGTTGAAGCAAAGTCAGGGTTGGTCTCTTCTCCCTAGCTGCAGCTGACAGGAGGAGAGGAAATGGCCTGAAATTGTGCCAAGGGAGGTTTAGGTTGGACATGAGGAACCATTTCTTCCCTACAAGAATCATCAGGCTGCCCAGGGAGGTGAGGGAGTCACCATCCCTGGAGGTGTTCAAGAAAGGTGTGGACATAGCACATTGAGACATGATTTAGCAGTGTTTCATTGATGGTTGGACTTGATGACCTCAGAGGTCTTTTCCAACCCAAGCAGTTCTATGATTCCACCTATCCATGGAAGTATTGAGTGGACAAATGTAAGGACTAGAAAATCTTGGGCAACTTTCATTTGTGTGTGCTCAGGAAATTGGGAATCACAGTATTTACACTTGGGCAGCTGCCAAAGACAGGCTTTCACTTCATATTTTGATAGAAATAGGGGTTTGGGACTTCAAGGTTCCTGTTTTGCAACTGAGACTTGTAGGAATTGTTTACATTTGAATTGCAGACTTTGCAGGGTGTTACTGAACTTCATTTTTCTCTTCAATTATTTGACAGGTTGTTTTTTGCAGAATATCAGACCTCATCAGGTTGAAAAGAACCCTTAAAGGTCATCTTAGAATTATAAAATCACAGAATCAGTCAGAGTTGGAAGGGACCACATGGATCATCCAGTTCCAACCCCCCTGCCATGGGCAGGGACATCCTACCCTAGATCAGGCTGGCCAGAGCCTCATCCAGCCTGGCCTTAAACACCTCCAGGGATGGGGCCTCAACCACCTCCCTGGGCAACCCATTCCAGCCTCTCACCACTCTCATGCTGAACAACTTCCTCCTCACATCCACTCTAAACCTACCCATCTCAAGCTTTGCTCCATTCCCCCCAGTCCTGTCACTCCCTGATAGCCTAAAAAGTCCCTCCCCAGCTTTTTTGTAGCCCCCTTCAGATACTGGAAGGCCACAAGAAGGTCACCTTGCAGCCTCCTCTTCTCCAGATTGAACAGCTCCAACTCTTTCAGTCTGTCCTCACAGAAGAGGAGCTTCAGCCCTCTGATCACCCTCCTGGCCCTTCTCTCGACATGCTCCAACACATCCACATCCTTCTTGTAATGGGGGCTCCAGAGCTGGATGCAGTACTCCAGGTGAGGTCTCACCAGAGCAGAGTAGAGTACACCACCACCTACAGTGAGCAGGGACACAGATCCATAAATTCCTAGAATGGTTTAGGTTGGAAGGGACCTTAAAGATCATCTGTCCTATCTATTCCATCCTGCTGCCATGGGTGGGGACACCTCCCACTAGAACAGGACCATGCAATCAAGCTCAGGTCACACAGGAATACATCCAGACAGGCCTTGAAAGGTTCTACAGAAGGAGACTCGACAACCTCTCTGGGCAGCCTGTGCCAGTGCTCTGGGACCCTTACAGTCAAGAAGTTCCCCCTTGTGTTGAGCTGGAACCTCCTGTGCTGCAGCTTCCATCCATTGCTCCTTGTCCTATCCCAGAGAGCAAGTGAGCAGAGCCTGTCCCCCCTCTCCTGACCCCCAGCCCTCAGATATTGATAAGCATTGATTAAATCCCCTCCCAGTCTTCTCTTCTGCAGATTAAACAGCCCCAGGTCCCTCAGCCTCTCCTCCTCAGGCAGTGCTCCAGTCCCCTATCACAGAATCATAGAATGGTTTAGGTTGGAAGGGAGGTCAAAGCTCAACCAGTTCCAACCCCCCCCACCACAGGCAAGGACACCTCCCATCAGAACAGGTTGCAGCCCTCTCCAATGCTGCTCTAACGTCTCCCTGGAGCATTCTATTTTCCAGGCTGATCAGCCACAGCTTTCCCAGCCTGTACTCATAGCAGAGCTGCTCCAGCCCTCTGTTCAGTTTTGTGGCCTTCTCTGGACCTGCTCCTTCAAGTCCATTTAGAATAGAATAGAATAGAATAGAATAGAATGGAATCAACCAGGTTGGAAGAGACCTCCAAGATCATCCAGTCCAACCTAGCACCCAGCCCTATCCAGTCAACCAGACCATGGCACTAAGTGCCTCATCCAGGCTTNTTTTTGTTTTGGGGATCCCCAAGCTAGACACAGCACTGCAGGTGAGGTCTCACCAGAGCAGATCAGGTTAACAGAATCACCTCTGTCCATCTGCTGGCTGTGCTTCTTCTGCCACAGCCCAGGATGCCACTGGAGAGGCTGAAAGGGCAGGACACCTCTTTGGAACGATGCCCTGGCCCAAAATACTGGAAGCCCTTTTGAAAGAGTTGTGACATCATAGGGAGGGGTGCTCTAAGCAGGGGCACCTCAAGCACAGTCAGATGGAATTGGTATGTTAATGGGATTATTTTTCAAGCAATTAGATCACCAAGATGCTTTTGTCTCCTCTCGTTGTGAGCAGAGTGTGGCACCGCCAGGCAAATTATTGTGCAAATAATAACTTGTTTATTTTAATCAGATGCTGTCCTTGGAATACTTCAGCAGCTAGCTGACAATTTGCAGTCCTGTTCACACTGCAGAATTGTCTCCCTTGATTCTTATCGACTCTGATTAATCTAATTTGTCAGGCATTTCACTGGGAGCTTCTTTCTCGCCTTCTGAGCAGCTGAATCCAGCTTGAGAGAGGCTGGAGAGCTTGAGAGGTAGGTCCAAACTCAGGTGATTCAACAAGGCCAAGTGCAAGGTCCTGCACCTGGGTGAAAGCAATCCCAAGCACAAATCTAGTCTGGGAGAGGAGTGGCTCGAGAGCAGTCTGGAGGGGAAGGACCTGGAGGCGTTAGCAGACGAAAAGCTCAACCCAAGCCAGCAATTGTTGCGTGCAGCGTAGAAGGGAACCAAGTCCTGGGCTGCATCAAAAGCCCGCAGACCAACAGGAGGAGGGAAAGGATTCTGCCAGACTGTTCTGCTTTGGTGAGACCCCACTTGAAGCATTGTATCCAGTCCTGGTGTCCCAAACATAAGAAGGATGTGAAACTGATGGAAGGGCCACAGAGAATGCCACAAAAATGAGCAGAGGGATGAAGCACCTCTTCTATGGGGACAGGCTGAGGGAGATGGAGCTGCTCAGCCTGGAGCACAGAAGGGTCTGGCAGACTTTAGGGCAGCATTCCAGAACCTGAAGGGGACTACAGAAGAGTTGGGGAGGGACTTTTTATGAGGGCTTGTAGTGCTAGGACAAGAGGCAGTGGCTTTGAGCTGGAAGAGGGGAGATTTAGCCTGGAGATTAGGAAGAAATTCTTTCCAGTGAGGGTGGTGAGACACTGGAATAGGTTGCCCAGGCAGGTCGTGGATATCCCCTGCTTCGAGATGTTGAAGGCCAGGTTGGATGGGACCTTGAGCAGCCCCTCTGAGCCTCCAGACCAGTCCAACGAACATGGCAGGGGAGTTGAAACTTGATGGTCTTTATGGTCCCTTCCAACTTAAGCCATTCTACAAGTCTATGAATCTACGAAACTGGGAGCTGGCTTTGATAGCACAGCTCCAGAGGGAGCCAAACTTTGAAGTGCATCCTCTGTTGAGCTAAGATGCAGATTGCTGAGAAAGTCCTGTTACAACCTGCTAAAAAGAACCCAAATTCCCTTTCAACATTTACCTTTTCTTGTTGGATCTTTTTTTCATGTGTCCAAAAGTGTTTCTGTGGCAGTGAATATTTCTGGTGCTTCCCTCGAGGTGGCAAAAAAAACCTGAGCAGATGTGGCACTTCAAGACATGCTCTAGTGGTCATGGAGGTGTTGAGTGGAAGGTTGGCCTTTATCACCTCAGAGGTCTTTTCCAACTTTAATGATTCTGTGGTTCTATGACAAAGTGCTCATGCATTTCCCAAGGCTCCTGCCTCTGTTTACATGGTCAGGAAGATTCTCCATGGCTGCAGATTTTCCATGGTTGAGTTGCACGGCAAGGATATGCTTGGGAAAACAAGGCAAGGGCTGAGTGCAGGATTGAATCATAGAAACTGTCACGGAGGGGAGAAATTAATTAA
>WAAF01020448.1:0-16471 GCA_013400475.1 Tricholaema leucomelas
GGTGAAATTGAAACCAGCATAGCCAAGAATGGCACCTCCGCAGTTCCATAAAATGGATGTAAGTTTAGCTTTGACCTTTTTCAAAATGATATTAACCAGAAAACAGCCAATCTGGGCTTTGACCCAACTAAAACCAAGAAAACAGAAGACAGGCCACACAAGAGCCCCCACTAAGTAAAGTAACTTCCTCATTAGCTTCATTCTGATTCTAAGAGCTAATCAACAATCACTCAAAATGAATTTGCTCCACATTGGTGTGCCAAAATAAAAGATGTGATTGTTTGGGGTGTTCCCCGCCCCCCACACTTTAGAAATCACCCAGACTAGACTCAGCTGGCTCTGGAAATTTGAATGAAGCTTATATTTACAGCTGGCACAATTTACAAGCAGATATTTACAGTATATACAGTTATAGACAGAAATAGACAAGGTAAAAAAGGTAATACAGACACAATTCCCCTCCCAGAANATCCCAGCTAGGCTAAAACTAGCACATAGTATCTCTATTTATTAAATGTGGGCCGAGATTAATGGCCACTTTGGCCACCACAATGACCAATCAGGTTGGCAGTTAGCCAACCCCACCATAATAGGGAAAACCCACAGGCCTGGACCTCCCAAATATGGCAATCACATGGGCCTTACACTAGGCAGGCACGAGCTGGGTGTGTAGGGGCTTACACAATTACCTTACACAATCAGGGGTCCTGGGCAGGCCAGAATTTATGGCACCAGGCCTATTGTGCTCCTTTTATCCATTTAATGTGCTTACCTCTGGTTTGGGCAGAAAAACATGTCCAGGCAGGGCAAGGCATAAACAAGCCCATTTTGGGGCCTTCAAGCCCTCCACAACAGTGTTTCAATTTACTACTAAGAGAATTATGCAAAAAATCATTATTTCCTTTGATAAAGCTTCTTGCAGAGCACTCAAAAGTTGACACCAACATTAGTAACCAGGAGCACTAAGTATATGAAATCTGCAAATCATGCCATACACTTCAATTGACATCCAAAACTTTGTGCAAACCAATAAAAGAAACTATTTCTTTGGAGGGCTTGACATGTTTTATTTAATTTATTTTGCAAAAAAACACAGTTTTTTTTTTCTACCCAAACTGAAATCTAATGAAAGACTTTCATGAGGTCATCATAACTTTGAATAAAGACACCAAATCATAACTTATCCTGTGAAGGACCTGGTCATCACTCAGCTAGTAAAGAAAAAGAAAATAATGAGAGGAATCTGCCATAGAGCTATCAAGCTTTGACTGTAACAAGTTGAAAAGACAGAAAAAGTAACTAGGTAATTGGTATTTCCTACTGCAATTATTGTTCTAATAAGGTCTTTTCTCATAAGGTGCCACTGGGTGCTCAGGTATTTTAATTAACAGTGTATGGTAAGAGAAAGATTTTTTTGTCAACAGACCTATTTGAAGATGTAGGCAAGTTAATGTCAATCAAAGTAGAAAATAATGCAGAAGAATTGGTTGCTCCTTGTGTGTCATGAAAACAAAACATGATCCACAGAATGTTTTAATGAACAAAAATTGCACTTACCTTGACATTTGTGAGCATATTAAAGATTATATTAATTAATATCAGATTATAAACATAACTTTAAACACAACTGAACTGAAGCATGGAATTTTAAATTTTTTAAGCCTTGAATCTTCTAGTCAATTGCATTGATGACACATCAGAGCCTCCAGGACTCTGTTTTTGGGTTTGACTTTTCATTGTTATTTTGTTTCAGTGAACTAGGCTCTGTGGTATTTTTTTGAAGTAATTTGCAAAACTTACCCCGTGTGAGACTTTTCCTTCTGTTGCTAAACAGCAGTGTGTTACAATGCTACTGCAGATAGCACTGATTTCTGCAGCAAGCAGACTGGGAAAGCATACTGATAAAGCATGAAAACTTCAGAACTGGGTGCACTCAACATTCATATACAGGAACGTGTTCATATAGTGTCTTATACTTTCACCTCTTTTTTCAATTATCAATACCAAATCAGAGCACAGTCTTACAGAAAAACAGACAAAAGCCTTATTCCTTATATCTACGAAGTATTTGATTCTCTAATTAGTATGACCTTTTTACCTGCTAAATCAGGCCCTGTGCTTTCCCTCCCTCAATAACTTTTTAGTTCCACCTTTGTCCCTTCATGGCAGAAAACAGATTTTTATCTTAGAATCATTGCATTTTATTGTTACTTGGGGTAGATGAAAGAAGAGTGAGACAACAGACATGTGCCATATATTTATAGTCAGCACAGATGTGTCAGCCTTTGTTAGTAATTAACAACAATTAATGATCTAACTAGTCACTAAGCAGGCATGTACTGCATCAAGAGTTATATACTGCTTTGGGTAACTGAGGAGGACATACACAAAGAGAGTCCATCTTCCAATTACTGATCAAATACCTTCATAGAAAATCTTGGGGAAATTATATAAATGCTAACATATGCATAATATTCAGTGTATAATAAAGGATTTAATGGGATATTATTTTCTTACATATGAAGAAATCTGATCAGAATATTTGTAGTCTGTGATATTTATGAAAAATATGTCAAAATTTAGCAATACATTCCTGATAGGAATAAATTTGTTACTTTAAAAGCCTTTTTTTTTCCTGGATGTTTTTTATGAACACATTTCAGGCTCAGGATCATTGCTACTCCTCCTCTGTGTAAAGGGTTGACCCTCTGGGGGGAGTGGTCTTGACCCTGACCCCAGGTGGTCTTGACCCCTCCCCAGGGGTGGGTCTGAACACTACCATGTGTGGTGGCTAGCCCACTCCCACTTTCTGTCTAAAATCCATGAAAGCAGAGGGACTTCCTGTCTTTCTTGCCCTGTCTCCCTGCTTATGGGCATCACCATCCTATTTCCTGCTACTATTTGTTTTACCACATGGCCATAACGCACAAGGAGAACAAAACCCATTGCCATTAAATCTCATTGTATTTGCATATTTTGTATCTTGTTTTCCCTTCCCTATACCTTTCTAACTTCCCTACCTCATATATCTTTTATTTATTGTTAAACTCTTCTTTTTTAACTTCCAAATTGAGGTGAGATTATTTATTTGGGTGTGCTTACCTATCCTTTCCCTACATCTAATTCTTTTTTCTCTGGGGAAGAGCGAAGGGCATCCTATAAAATTTTCATTGGTTTTAACAACTATATTTCAGTCTCTGGGAAATTTGAACTAGACCCGAGACATTCTGCATACAGAAGTTGCAAAGTAAAGTTGTTTTTTATGACGTTCTCCCCAAAATACTACCAATATTAGACAACCCTGTTTGACTTCCCTGCTTATCTAACTCCAAGATTAACTCTAGAAATGTGATACATATACTTTGTATTATACACTCTGAATTTAAACTCTATCAGCTAAAGTTAAATTTCTCTGTGGAATAAACTGGATTTCACCATTCTCCTGCATTAGCCAGTGTATGTAGGACCAAAACCTTCAGCAGAAACCACCCCTCAGACAGGTTTCCCTTTACCAAAAGGAGAAAATACCCATTTTTTCCTAACGGATTCTTTTCATGTACAACAGAAACTTTATCACCATCTATTCTTGGTACCAAATCTGATTGTGCAGGTCCTGCTCTGTTCACTGAACCTCTACTATTTACCAACCAGGTTGCTTGTGCTAAATGTTTGTACCGATTTTTCAAAGTCCCACCCTGCCATGGCTTTTAGGGTAGTTTTCAGCAAACCGTTGTAGCGCTCAATCTTTCCTAAAGCTGGTGCATAGTAGAGTGTGTGGTAAATCCACTCAATACCATGCTCTTTGGCCCAGTTTTTCACAAGATTGTTCTTGAAATGAGTGCCATTGTCTGATTCCATTCTCTCTGGAGTTCCATGTCTCCACATGATTTGTCTCTCCAAACCAAGAAAGGTGTGGAACTGGATATGTTTCCAGCCATCCAGTGCTGGCCTCTACCATCGTTAACACATACTGCTTGTCAGAATGATAATGAGGTAAAGTGATGTAGTCAATCTGCCAGGCTTCACCACACTTGTACTTTGACCATCTCTCACAATACCATAAGGGCTTGATTTACTTAGCTTGATTAATAGCAGCACAAATGTCACCGTCATGGATGACTTGGGTGATAGCATCCATGGATAAGTCAATTGCCCATTGGTATGTTGCATCTCTGCCTTGATGTCCAGATGAATCATGGGCCCACCCAGCTAAGAACAGTTCTCCTCGGTATTTCCAGTCAAGGTCAAGATCAGAGTTGGTATCAACTTGTGAAATCTTAGCAGCTTGGTCTGCCTGCTGGTTGTGTTGGTGTTCCTCAGTGGCTCTGCTCTTAGGCATGTGTGCGTCTACGTGCCGCACCTTCACTGGAGTTCTCTCCAGCCGTGCATCAATGTCCTGCCATAGATCAGCACACCAAATAGGCTTTCCTTTCCTCTGCCAACCATGCTTTTTCCAGTCCTTTAGCCAACCCCATAGAGCATTGGCTACCATCCATGAGTCGGTGTAGAGGTAAAGGATAGGCCAATTTTCACGTTCAGCCACATCAAGAGCAAGTTGGACAGCTTTTATCTCAGCGACTTGACTGGATTCTCCTCCTCCATCTCTCGCTTCGGTAACTCTCCTGATAAGATTCCAGACAGCTTCCATCTTCATTGTTTCGAACAAGACGACAGGAACCATCTGCAAACAAAGCATAGTTGTTTTCCTGATCAGGGAGATCACCATAAGGAGGAGCTTTCTCAACATGGGTTACTCTCTCTTCTCCGGGTTTTGTACAGTCTGTGCCTTCTGGCCAGTTGGTGATTACTTCCAACAGACCAGGGCAATTGAGATTACCCATTTGTGATCATTTGGTTATCAAAGCCATCCATTTAGACAGGTTGCATCTGTGGAATGATGTGGTAATGAAACTTTGCCTTTGAACATCCACTTTAGAACTGGCAATCTAGGAGCTAAAAGCAATTGTGACTCAGTTCCAATCACTTCAGAAGCTGCTTTCACTCCTTCATAGGCTGCTAGTATTTCTTTCTCTGCTGAGGTATGATTTGCCTCTAAACCTCTATAGCTACGACTCCAGAAACCAAGTGGATGACCACATGTCTCATTTGGAGCTCTCTGCCAAAGACTTCAAGTTGGACCATTGTCACTCACAGCCATGTATAGAATGTTTTTAATGTCCGGACCAGATTGCACAGGTCCCAAGACCACTGCATGGACTACTCTTTTGATCTGATCAAAGACTGCTTGTTGCTCAGGTCCCCACTCATAATTGTTTCTCTTACGAGTCACATCATGCAGTGGTTTGACAATTTGACTGAATCCAGGAACGTGTCTCCAAAATCCCACTGAATCCCACCCAAGAAAGCTAGAGTGTCCTTCTTATTTGTGGGAGACTTTGTTTGTCACATACTGTGGAATTTGACAGCAACCATCCTGCCACTGTGTAACACTTTGCGGGAAAATGCGGGCAAGGCCCACACAGACCAGTATGACTGGAGCGATGACCCATGGACTCCACACAATTCAATGTGAATTCTACTGGAGAGCTTTACTGATCGTTCTGACTCTCATTAAATAGTCTTGAGTATAGAGCACACGCATACACATTAGCCTAATTAGGTAAGAACAACCCAGTCTCTTACATACACCATGCCTTGTTTTTCTCATTAACAGGACGTCCACTTATCTATCCTTCCCCCAGATGAGGTAACCTGCAGCTGTGGGAACTGAAGTTGAAGTTTGCTTGTTATTAATCCTTCTCATATTGCATTCCCACACTACCGTACTCCCAGAAATCGAATTTCTCTGGCAGGTCCTGTGATCTTGTCTCTTTTAATGGCAAAGCTTGCTTGCAACAAAATGTCAATGATTTTGTTACCTTTTTTCAAATACTTCCTCAACAGTTTGGCCCCAACAATGATGTCGTCAATGAATTGGATGTGCTCTGGAGCTTTACCTTTCTCCAGTGCATTGTGGATGACTGAGTGATAGATTGTTGAACTTTGTTTCCACCCCTGAGGCAAACGCTTGAATTGGTACTGGATTCGTCTCCAGGTGAATGCAAACTGAGGCCTGCACTCCTTTGCTATGGGAATAGAGAAGAAAGTGTTAGCAATGTCTATGGTAGCACACCATTTGGTCTCCTTCAATTCCAGCTTGTATGGAGTTCCAGCATGCCTGGCACAGCTGGGCTCATGGGGGGAGCCACCTCATTGAGAGAACAGAAGTCTACTGTGTGATGCCAGTCTCCATTGCACAGGCCAAATCAGACTGATGAAGGGTGAATGATCTTTCTCGATGACAGCCTGACTCTCCAGTTGATGAATGTCATGATGTCCCACAACTGCAGATTCATGTGAGAGCTCAGGTCTAATAGACAATTTCAATTTATCATCCTCAGTTTCTACAGATGCTATTCCAAAAGCCCATTTGTCACCTTTAGGATCTTTGAAACAACTTTGTCTCAAAAAGTCAATTCCCAGAATGCAAGGTGCATCAGGACCAGTTACAAGAGTATGTTTCTTCCACTCTTTACCAGTTAAGTCTATCTCAGCCTGCAACTTATTTAACTCTTGAGATCCACCAGTGATTCCAGAAATAGTGATAGACTCTGTCCCTTTGCAATTTGATGGCAGTAAAGTACAACGAGCACCTGTGTCAACTAAGGCCCTGTATTTCCAAACTTTTGAACTGCCAAGTCACCTAATGATTATATTCCAATAGATTCGGTTTTCTCCACTATCCCTTTCTTCCTCCTGGCTGGAGGCAGGGCATCCCTCATGCTGAATATGGCATGTGGGGTGTGCAATATTATTAGTGTTGTGAGAGAAGTTGCAATCATTAAAATAATTATTAGAATAATTGCAATTACTCTGGGGAGCTGAAGAAGTGACAGCTACTTTTCCAGCATTGTTGCCTCTCTTTCTGCCATTCTGCAATTCCCTTACTCTCTCCAAACAAACTGAAGAAGGCTGACTATCCCACTTATTCATGTTCTCACCAGATTGGTTACACAAGATTGCTGATGCCTTGGTGGAATTTGTCTTCTAGAATTACGTTGCCTCGCAGGAGGTGGCCGTCTGTTCCTGATGACTTGCCTGATTGAATATGGAGGCTTTAAGTTCCTCCTTCAGTTCTTTTATGTTATGTTTAATACCACCTTAATGACATCTTTTATCTCTGTACCCAGAGTTTTTATGGCAGATATTATGGCAGAATGCAACAAGCTGTCCTCTATCTGCCTTAGCTGGTCAGCGAACTCACCAGCAATGAGAGGCCTTCCATTATCACTCCTTGACAGAAACCTGCTAGCTAAGGTGTTAGGATAGGATAAAGAAGCAAGCTTAAGCTTTTTTGTGAGACCTATTCCTAGAGGAATGCCATCAGGCTCATGTGTGCCATGATCTCCACAAAGCATTTCCTTCACAGCAAACTCCTTCAGAAGCTTAATTCCCAGCTCAATTGTGTTCTACTTCTTAGCTGCCCAAGACAAATCATTTTGGGAGGATATCTCATAGCCACAGCCAACAGGAGGAGTGTCCACAAGCTAACCTTACCAAGAGGACTTTCTAGGTATTTGTGAACTTCACTCGTTTGTGAGTGGCCCTAGCTGCTTGGCAGGCTTATCTCCTATCTCTTGAGCACTTGCACTAATAGTATGGCATCTTACCAGCCAGTTTAGGATTAGCTCTCCTGATTCCCTTGCATGTTCCTTTCTAATTTCCCTGATCTCTTTGAGGAGATCATTGGAATCCTGTATATCACCCTCCTCCTCTTCCTCTGGTTGTCTTGTTTGTCCTTGACCTAGAAATCAGAACTTTCCTAAGCACTTTCTTAAGCTCTTCAGAGCCATCCTTCTTCTTGGCAGCCATTCTCACAAAGCTTTTCTCATCACTATATCACAATTTGAGTATATTAGCTAAGTTTCTAAGGATGTATTTCTCCTCTTCTTCCTCTTGTGTACCAGAGGTCCCCTCTCCTAAATCCTCTCTTGAATCACTCTCTGTCAAATATTTCATCTTAGCTTTCACCTTTGCGGGAGCAAGGAAGGCTGGAGATTGGAAGTTCCTTCTAGCAGATCTGAATCTCCAAGGGTCTGACCTGATGCCTGTGAGTTTGAATCTGATTTACGGTCAGAAATCTGTGGAATTGTCCTAGGTAGAGAAACAGCAGAGACTTAAACAGCTAAACCTGTTCTTTGGCTGCCTGCCATGTTATTGTCAACTTTGGCAGTTGTCCCAGAACTTGCAGGAGGAGGTGCAGCACTGGACATGGCAGCCCTCTCTCACTCTCCCTCTGAACAGACATTGTTTTCATTTTCTGCAGGCCTTATTTCTAACTCTGTTTGCTAGGAAACTTGTCTCTTATTTTTTCTTAAAGCAACAACGTTTGAATTTCTCATGCACAATGCCAGCATTAGTGCCAAAACCAAAATTACTAGTGCTAAGAACACACATGATAAATATATCACTGTGTTACGTATGTAACACTCACCACAGGGGTCTCCAAAGTCAGTTTTAGGCAGAATTAACCTCATGAGAGATGTTGAATAAATTCCATCAATTGTATTATTTCCTGATTTAATAAAAGCAGAGTTGGTAACAGGTTCAGTAATGTTTAAGTCTAGCTGTCCTAGAAGATACTCTCTGAAATCAAAAAACATTCCTTTAAGCTTCCTTCACAGTAAATCAAACAGGAGGGAACCAAGCTTCACTGTCAAACAACAGTTAAAGAAAAAAGCAATAATGGCCATGCAACAGCCCACAGTAAACAAAATAAAATCACCCAGACAAGACTCAGCCAGATGGAAGTTAAAGCATTAAGCTATATTTGCAGCTTAGCACAATATACAAGCATATATACACAAATATATACAGTTATATACAAGTTAAAAGTAGTAAGAAACACAAAAGCCTCCCAGAAAGAGAGTCCCCCAGAGGTCTCCTGTCTCGGAGGGGGATTCTGCTGCCTATGCCAGTTTGTGGTGAAGGGGAGAAATCAATTGGTGTGAGATAATTATGTATAAAAATATATATTTATTAAACTCAATATTCTGAACTCTTGTCACCCCCAACCACTATATTTAATATTAAAATGGATTCTCACGGTTATGGAAGAACCTTATGGGAACAATATTCACAATATGGCTTATTAATAACTATATTACAATAACTAGCATAACTATTGACAGATTATTAACAGAGAGAGGAGTTTTCCCCACGGCTCAGTGACGCTTGGGGTCAATATACCATTTTCCCAGCAGGGTGGGCTGAAACACTTTCTGTTCTATGGCAGGAGGCTACAAATATTACAGATAGTACAGAGGTATTAAAGCTTTTGCTTACAATTCTGATTAATCATCAATAATCATCAATCACCCTCCGGGGCTATATCAACAGCCTATTCATCTAGTGTCCAAACCTCAAGGGAACTTTGCCCGTGGACCTGTGAGGCTGGAAATCCTCACAGTTTGAGTGGAAAGGGAATCTTCCCAATTCTAGGGGAGATTAATAATCCTCCTGGCTTCTGGGGAGAGGATGCAGTCTTCCCATCTATCTGGGGAAATTAATGCAGTCTCTGACCTCATTCTCCTGGTAAGGATGCTTTCTCTGCCTTGCCTCCTTCTGGTTGCTTTGTCTGGGGACTGCTCTGGGGACTGCTCTGGGGACCGTTGGCAGGACCTCCAGTACTGGAGAAGGATGTTGTGCGGTCTGAGCACGGTTCTCATGCTGACTGGCAGGCTGATCACGTATGCAGACAAGCGGGTCTGCTCCTGGTATCTCGACAGCAATGGCTCTTACCAGAAAATGAAGGAAGTGGGCATATACAGCTGCATAGGAGTCTGTGCTCCACAAATATATAGGCAATGCTGGATCAAAGTCCTGATTAGCTCACCACCGCTGGCTGGGAGATTCTATCTCCATAACAGCATAAGCAAGTAGGCTGGTGAGTCTAAATCTAATAATATCAAGGTGTGCCTGAATGTTAGTGTAAGCGATCGTGAGCAGGGGGCCCAAGGATGAGGCATAAGCGTGAGTGTGAGCACGCTTGTGAAGCGAGTGCGTGAGTCAGAGCTAGCGAGAGCTAGCAGAAGCTCATAGAAGCATTCAGGCAATGAGCAGCAAGCAGCATAACAGCGTAGCAACCTAGAAGCAGCAATCAGGAAGCAAGCATATCAGCAGGCAGCAAGCATATACAGCAGGCAAGTGAGAGCACATGTGAGCTCCCATTTATGAACTATGGGCCTGAGATCAGTTGCCTAATTGAACACCAGTGACCAATCGGTTTGGCAGTCAGTCAAACAATACCATAATAGGCTATGTCACTTGCCTTGTACCTCCAAATATGGAGAGAGCATAGGCTGGATCACACACTGACAGTGTGGGCTTATGCAACCTGTTTACCACCTGCTTATATAACTTGTTTACTACCTGGGCCTTAGACAGGCCAGACACTGTGACACCTCGGCCTATTGTACCTTTTTATGCCTTTAATGTGTTTACCCCTGGTTCGGGGAGGAAAATATGTTTGGGCAGGCAAGGCAAAGTGAGGCATAAGATAAGCCTATTTTTTCAGCCTACAGGCCCTCCGTGACAGCTCTCAACCCAATCCCCACTTCCCCCTCCCTCTTTCTTTCCCTTCAGAAATAACTGGATTATAATAACATGTATATCTCACGTGATAAACCTCAATATCTGAGGTGAGATGTCAAAAAAAAGATGACAAGGAGTTTAGAGGAAAATGGGTTAGACTGGATTAGAGTTAAGGCAAAGGCAGCCACAGAGACCAGACCGCTAGAAATAAGTCACAGCCAGAAATTAACTAAGAGCTGTGAAGTGTTTGAGAAGTGAGCATCTTACCTATATTTTGACTAGTTGCATTTCTCAGTAAAAGAATGGGTAATATGGAGTATGCGTTGTTTTCTTTTTTCTCACAGCTAAGGTGTTATGGAGGCAGGAATTAATTTGACTGAGTCAGGAATTTATAAAAATAGAGTTATTTTATTTTCCCAAAAACCTGCCCCCAAAACTATATACAGAAGATAATTTAGATTTAATTAGTAGGTTCTTTCTTAGTTGTTTGAGAATATCTACACAATAGGATGCCACAGGTAAACTTGACTAATTTGAAGTCAGGAGTTGGAAAAGGCTTGAGCTATTAAATATAGCGTTCCCCACTATGAAATAAGGCTGAGCCGTAAGCTACTCACAATAGAACACGCTGGCTTGAAAGAAGGACGATTCAAAGGGCTGTCCCGTGGTCTTTTCAGAGACCTTCAGGGTCGTTAAGAAGCAATAAGCAGCACAATAGGACGCTTAAAGTGAAGTCTTTGGGCGTCTTTGGAGTGAGAAGAGGCTCTGTGTGTAGAAGCTATCCAGACGGGGGGAGAACTCCAAGCAGGCACACCAAGGCGGAAACACAATCCAAAGCGGGGATGAACTCCACGGCAGGAGCACCCCAAGGCGGGAACCCCTCGATATTTATACCCTTTCCTAGACAAAGAACTGAGTTACCACTTCCTAGGCGCAAAAACCACACAGCCAATCCTCAGCCGAGTCCAGCGCGGGCCCGGCATGGGGCACCCCTCGTGCCGGAAGGGTCCCCCTGCTCTCCCCCCTTCACGCCTGCAGGGCAGGGGCAGGGGAAACAGGTCTTTTCATGCCTTTTTCCTCTCCCATTCAAACCACAGAGGCGGAGGAAATTTCTGGGGTACACGGGACCTCCAGAACATAAGGGTTTAACTTCTCTCAGTAAAATATTTCAATTAGCCTCAAACCAACACTTAAAGAAAAACATATTTTTAAACTTCAAATGATAACTGCTATTAAAATTCAGAACTTCTCAGTGTACTTCCAGACTGTGTGACCTTTCTTCAGTGCTGGTGCAGATGTGAAAATAATGTCATTTTTTGTTTCAAATTCCACTCTCAGAGCTACACCTAAAGTGTTCTGTTTGTTGTAGCTACTCTTAAGAGTCTTTTCGGCTTCTCAGCAGATCAGAATCCCTCTACTATATTTCCTTTCAGTGATGGAAGTCGGATAAAATCTTTTCTCTTCCAAACAAAATCAGTCAACCCTTCCTACCTTTCATTACACTGCAGCTTTACTGCACAAGGAACACATATTAAATCTATTCAATTTAACACTCCAATCAATGTTAAAGATGTCAGAAAAATTCCCCTCCAATAACTTTTTCATGGCCACAGAAGTTGCTTAAATTCATCCCAAACAGCTTTTCAGATGTTTAGATCTTTGCTTGAATGGCCTCTGTTTAAAGACCAAGTTCAAAATTTCAAATCTAAACGTGTCTCCTTACACCTGCCATAGCATCCTCCAACCATTATTTGTATTGATCTATTATCAAATTCTGGAGGCAGTGTTAAATCAAATTGATCAACAACTCCTCTTAAAATGCATTTAAATTCAAATCCACTTTTGGGCAACATACTAAGCATAATACAATGCTTGATAGAACTCATTTCAGTGCCTCAAAGTATTTTCACTGCTAACAGTCATAGAATCATAGACTCATAGACTCATAGAATCATAGAATGGTTTAGGCTGGAAGGGACCTCAGGGATCATCCAGCTCCAACCTCCCACCATAGGCAGGGACACCTCCCACTAGAGCAGGCTGCTCAAGGCCTCATCCAGCCTGGCCTTAAACACCTCCAGGGAAGAAGCATCCACAACCTCCCTGGGCAACCCATTCCAGTGCCTTACCACCCTTACTGTAAAGAACTTCCTCCTAACATCCAGTCTAAATCTCTCCTCTTCCAGCTTAAACCCATTACCCCTCATCCTGACATTACTAGACCTTGTCAATAGTCCCTCCCCAGCCTTCCTGTAGGCTCCCTTCAGATATTGGAAAGCCACTATAAGGTCTCCTCGAAGCCTTCTCTTCTCCAGGCTGAAGAGCCCCAACTCTCTCAGCCTGTCCTCATAGCAGAGCTGCTGCAGCCCTCTGATCATCTTCGTGGCTCTCCTCTGGACCCGCTCCAGCAGTTCCATGTCCTTCTTGTGTTGGGGGCTCCAGAACTGCACACAGTACTCCAGGTGGGGTCTGAGGAGAGCAGAGTAAAGGGGGAGAATCCCCTCCCTTGCCCTGCTGGCCACACTGCTCTTGATGCAGCCCAGCACAGGGTTGCTGTCTGGGCTGCATGTGCACACTGCCGGCTCATGTTGAGCTTCTCGTCGACCCAGACCCCCAGGTCCTTTTCCTCAGGGCTGCTCTCAGCCATTCACCACCCAGCCTGTATCTGTGCCTGGGATTGCACCGACCCAGATGCAGGACCTTACATTTGGCCTTGTTAAATGTCATGAGGTTGGCCTGGGCCCACCTCTCCAGCCTGTCCAGGTCCCTCTGGGTGGCATCCCTGCCCTCCAGCAAGTCAACTGTGCCACACAGCTTGGTGTCATCTGCAAACTTGCTGAGGGTGCACTCAGTTCCTCTGTCCATATCACTGACAAAGATGTTAAAGAGCACTGGTCCTAGCACTGACTCCTTGTCATACACAGGTGCAGTTTCAGAATGAGGAAAGGAAAATAATAAAACTATGCTTATTTAAAAATTAAAAAGGAATCATCTTTTTACTGTTGATAACAAAGCCACTTAGATGGATATTACAAAACAATCCTTCATTGGAAGGGCTACAGAGTTCCCTCTCCTCTTTACACTGTCTCCCATTTTCTATTATATTTGCCCCCCAAAGTTATTTTTTCTTTTATAGTTAATCAGCCACAGACTCTGCAAATAAAAAAAAATTAAAATCTTCACACATGTGGGCCTGTATCAGTACCCTTTGTGAATCTGCTGTATAAGCCACAATAAAGTGCTTAACTTTCTGCTAAAACTTTTACCATGTTCTGCTCAAAATTATTAGTAAGGAGTTTCAGATTATAGCTGTACACACATATTCTTTTTTCCAGCTAGAGTAACAGGCAGTTCTCATCTTAACTTTTTTGCTAGAATATCCCTTTCACCTCCTCCTATTAAATATACCGTTTTGAAGGTATTCAAGAAGGAATATGGACTTTCTTTGGTGTTAGAAATCTTATTGTAACCATTTAAATGTTCTAAAATTAAGGACAAGGTTAATGACAGAAGTAACTAGAACACTAACTAGCAACACACAAAGCAAGATGCCTTACTGAATAGCCACTCTCTGCACCATTTTAATTGATTGGTTTCTTTCTTTCTTGTGCTTAATTTGGATAATTGTTTTCATTTGTTGTTTTAAAATCTTCTCCAGGAATGTATAACTCTTTTTACGATACTCAGGTGATCCAAGACAGCTGCAGCAATCAGAAGTTCTCAGCCTTGCTCCCCATGAAGCAGCAGGGATGAATACATACCTGAGCTAAGATTAGTAGCAGATAAGCAGTGAAACATGAAACTTCAGCAGTTTTATTAGACAAGAAGGAAATCATGACCAGTCAGGATAGTACCAACTCTATTTCACTTTCACCATTAATGGTCTTCACAATGCTGTCAGAGTACTATTATTTGAAACCTTTGTCAGTAAATTCCCTGTCATCCTTTTGTTTAGTATTCTATCTGAACTAACAACACCAGGATTCCTCTCCTCTCTGCTCTGCTAGTATGTATAGTGCCCAACACAGTAGTGTTTCAACAGTTTGGGATATGTGAATGCTGCTATGATACCTGAAGCCAAGTAATAACAGGATTAACTCAGAGAAAAGCCTGCAGCTAGTTGGCAGACTGTAGCTGGAGAACACCATCTGAACACACTGGAACAGAGGGTCTCGAGTTCCAAGAGGCATGTTTTTCAGCTAACAAAGAAAGGAGAGGAGTAGAAAAAAATTGTTCAAACTAAACGGTATCTGGTATAGGCCCAGCAAAAGCACAGGTTGAATACAGACTTCAGCAGAAATCATTCCCACAACTCCCTCTGAGCAGATGTGCGGAGTATAATTCTTCATTGCAACAGATTCAGTTTATTATTCTTGCTTTCAGCAACATTTTCTTGTTCCTCACAGCTCTTTAAATTGTGTCAAGCTATTTGCATAGCCAGTGTTTCAAAATTAATTTTCAAAAGGGCAAAATACTGAAAAAAAAAAAAAAAGAAACAAAAAAACCCAAACCCCAAAACTATAGAGCAGATCAGAAAGCTAGAATTTATACAGACAAGATGCAATAATTTTTTGGAAAGCAGTTTAAGCTATTGCACCACATTTCAGATTTGCTTCTGTGAAAAGTGCCAGAGTATGAGGTTAAAATAAAAATGTTAATCTAATTTGTTCAGAACTTTGTTGTCCACAAGCAACCAGCAATCCCTGTCTCAGTATCTCTTTTAAAGAAGGGCCAAAAAGCATTCCTGTCCTGAATCTTTGATGACTGTAGCATTTAATTAGATATTTAAAGCTTATGTATCTAATCAAAACAATGTACCACACAGATAGATCAAAAGATAAAATCCTACCCTCAGAATCTCTAATTTAATTCTTTAGAGGATATTTCTGGAGGTTAGAGCTTCTAATAGTTGAGCATGTATTCCTTGAAGGATGACTGTTTCATAAAAGATTCTTCTCAGGAGTATTGGGGGTCAATTGTAGACAGACTTGTGCTTCAAAGAAGATTGTTTTTATTCTCTATTTAATTAATATATCAAGTCACTGTTGGTAGTATCAATGTGTTCTACCCTTGTGGGGCCCACACATGATTTCCAGTGTTCACTGCAGGTCAAATTCTGTTCTTTACTTTCTGCTTAAGCAGTATGAAAGAGAATGGGACCCCATAAGTGTTGCTTTTTTTTCTTCTACCAGATCTCTGGGAAGCAATCTTCAGCTCTTACTTAACATAACATTATTATTCCCTTCCTAGGGACAAAATAAAGCAAATCTGACTTCCATCCATCCCCCACATGCAGACTAGAGATGGTTGCGCCCACCTCGACACTGCACCAAAAGCACTGAAAAATTAGGGGTTCTTCCTTATATTATAGCCCAGGTTCAAAGGGACTTTGAAAGGTCATCTGGTCCAATCTTTAATGGGAAAAGGGGCCCATTATAGACCACATAGGGAAACTCTGCTAGTGGAATTTGTATGCAAAAATTCGTGTATGGAGAGAAAATATAAGTCCTGCTACATACCATTTCAAATCACTCACACTGCAGGGCAGTCCACTCAATTAGATTCCTTCAAAGATTTATAGCATTTGTCCATAGCATGCTAAATGCATCATTTAAAATGAAATCTAGTGACACATGTTAGGAAACAGGAAAGAAGTTCAACATCATTTGGAATTTCATTTTTGGAGTTCTAGTGGACACAGGATAAAACAAGCTACTGTATAGCACCTTGCACGACATGATCTCTCCAAGCTTTCATGGGGCCTTTGCATCTTCCATTTTAGAAATAACAACAGTATGTGTTTATAATGCAGGATAATCTCTCACCTCAAGCAATCTCTGTGCTGCCTTGTGTTGTAAAGGGTGGGGGCGTTCAATTT
>WAAF01020449.1:28717-44681 GCA_013400475.1 Tricholaema leucomelas
CCTTCTCCTTCTCCTTCTCCTTCTCCTTCTCCTTCTCCTTCTCCTTCTCCTCCTCCTTCTCCTCCTCCTCCTTCTCCTCCCCCACCTCCTCCTTCCTCCTCTCCTCCTCCTCCTTCTTCTTCTTCTCCTTCTTCTCCTTCTCCTTCTCCTCCTTCTTCTTCTCCTCCTCCTCCTCCTTCTTCTTTTCCTCCTTCTTCTCCTTCTTTCCTCCTTCCTCCTTCTGTCTTTCTTCTTCCCCCTACACCAAGTTTTCAGCAGCAGGAATAGGCCATTTTAACTACCACACAGACCAAATGTGATTGTGGTTGAAATGACTGTGGTTTAAAATTAAATATGATTTCCCTGTTTTCTTTTCCCCAGAATTTATTTCCAAGAGGGGGAAATAATTAATACTAATAATAACCCTGTAGCAAACAACCATTCCTAGGAATAATGAAAATCTGGGACAGGGGAAAACAACAACAACCCAAAAAACCCCTCAAAGTACTTAAATGACAGGAAAATATTTGGATGTCAGAGCACACCATTTGGTCTCAACCCAGGAATTAAGAATGCACAATCAGTGTCAGTCCCTCCTGACAGTGAATACTCAGATTTGGATCTAATTTTAAAGCAAACAAACAATGAAAAAAAAGGAGAATCCACTTCTTTATCTCCAGGGAATACAGAATCATAGAATGGTTTAGGTTGGAAGGGACCTCAAGGATCATCCAGCTCCAACCCCCTGCCATAGGCAGGGACACCTCCCACTAGAGCAGGTTGCTCAAGGCCTCATCCAGACTGGCCTTAAACGCCTCCAGGGAGGTTGTGGAGCACAGAAGCACCCAATGTGATCTTTGATCACATTGGGTGCTTCTGTGCTCCACAACCTCCCTGGGCAACCTGTGCCAGTGTCTCACCACCCTCACTGTAAAGAACTTCCTCCTAACATCCACTCTAAATCTCCCCTCCTCCAGCTTAAACCCATTCCCCCTCGTCCTGACATTCCCAGACCTTGTCAATAGTCCCTCCCCAGCCTTCCTGTAGGCTCCCTTCAGATACTGCAAAGCCACTCTAAGGTCTCCTGGAAGCCTTCTCTTCTCCAGGCTGCAGAGCCCCAACTCTCTCAGCCTGTCCTCAGAGCAGAGCTGCTGCAGCCCTCTCAGCATCTTTGTGGCTCTCATCTGGACTGGCTCCAGCAGTTCCATGTCCTTCTTGTGCTGGGGGCTCCAGATATGCTATAATTATCCTCCCATAGCTCAAAAAGAAGGATTTAGACACATGGGCTACTGATTTCTTTGAAGAGTGGTGGCTCTCTAAGATACTTCATCAGCTTTGAGTTGGGGAGTGATGAATAGCAGGCATGACAGGATCAAATCTGGACTATTTGGCTCTCAGCACTCATATCAGCTGCTGAAGCTACCCAGATCCATCTGCTCTTTGAGGATGCTTCTTCCAGAGCAGACCTCAGTGATATGGAATACAGTGCATCCTCAGCAAGTGTGCAGCTGGCACCAAGCTATGTGGCACAGGAGACTTGCCAGAGGGCAGGGATCCATCCAGAGGGAGCTGGACAGGCTGCAGAGGTGTGCCCAGGCCAACCTCATGGCATTCAACAAGGCCAAGGGTAAGGTCCCGCAGCTGCGTGGGTGCAATCCCAAGACAAATCCATGCTAGATGGGAATGGCTGAGAGCAGCCCTGAGAACAGGCCCTGGGGGTCTGGGCTGATGAAAAGCTCAACATGAGCCTGCAATGTGAGTGCAGCCCAGACAGCAACCCTGTGCTGGGCTGCAGCAGGAGCAGTGTGGCCAGCAGGCCCCTCCCCAGCCTTGCTGCCCTGCTCTGGACACCTTCCAGCACCTCAACATCTCTCTTCAATTCAGGAGATCACAACTGGACACAGCACTCAAGGGGTGGCCTGAGCAGTGCTGAGCACAGGGGCAGAAGAACCTCCTCCTGCTGCCCACACTGCTCCTGAGCCAGCCCAGGATGCCATTGGCTCTGCTGCCCACCTGGGCACTGCTGCCTCCTCTCCAGCTCCTCTCTCCCAGCACCCCCAGCTCCCTCTCTGCCTGCCTGCTCTCAGCCACTCTGTCCCCAGCCTGTAGTGCTGCTTGGGGTTGTTGTGGCCAAAGTGTAGAACCCTGCCCTTGGCCTTGTTCAATCTCATCTCATTGGCCCACCCATCCAGCCTGGCCAGGTCCCTCTGTAGGTCTCTCCTACCCTCCAACAGCTCCACACCTGCTCCTCTGCAAACTCACTGCTGCTGGACTCAATCCCCTGCTCCAGATCATCACTAAAGATACTGAACAGGACTGTGGCTAGCACTGATCCCTGGGGCACAGCACCAGTGACAGTTGCTAGTTGGAAGTTGATACTCTGCTCTCCATCTACAGGTTTTCCCAGGATCTATGTTTCAAAGATTTGTGAAGTTGTGAGTTGGTGGTGACATAGAGAATCAACATCATGGAATGGTTTCGATGGGGTACTGAAGGTCATCCAAAAAGTTTCTCACAGGCTGAAATAGGTTGCCCAGGAAAGTGCTTGAACCAACATCCCTGGATCATAGGATCATGGAATCATAGAATGGTTTAGATTGGAAGGAAACTCAAAGCTCAGCCACTTCCAACCCCCTGCCATAGGCAGGGACACCTCCCACTAGAACAGGTTGCTCAAGGACTCATTCAACCTGGCCTTGAACACCTCCAAGGAGGTTGTGGAGCACAGAAGAAATGGCAGTTAAACCTGGTCCTGGTCTAAAAAAACAGTGGAGGAAAAGAAAAATCTAAACAAAGAAAGAAAAAAGAAAGGTTCTGGTGGAGTATGAAGGCTGAAGCAGTGTAGTATGCTTCATGTCATTAAATAGGTTGCTTCTTTGGATCATAGAATCAACCAGGTTGGAAGAGCCTTTCAAGATCATCCAGTTTCTTGTTGGCTGCTTGGGATGCCTGGAGGTGCTTAAGGGCAGGCTGGATGAGGCTCTGGACAGCCTGATTTAGTGTGAGGTGTCCCTGCCCATGGCAGGGGAGTTGGAACTAGATGATCCTGGTGGTACTTTCCAACCCTGGCTGATTCTATGGTTCTAGGTGGAAGGGACCTCCAAAGCTCATCCAGTCCAACCTCCCCCCTGCCAGAGCAGGATCACTCAGAGCAGATCACACAGGAACACATCCAGGCAGGTCTTGCATATCTCCAGAGAAGGAGACTCCACAACCCACCTTGGGCAGCTTGTTCCAGGGCACCCCTCACAGGGAAAAAAAACCCCTCTTCCTCATGTTTCCATGGAATCATCTTCCTCTGGCTTCTATTTCCCTCTGTCTCGGAGCTTTTGTTGTGGCAGGTAGCACCAGGTGGCAGTGTGACATAATCATCCACACGGGTGGTTTACTTTTAGCAGGAGAACAAGGTTTGGGGTCTGGGGAAGACATGGTTGAGCTGGGTGGTGGGTGAGTGAGTGGGTGGGTAGGTGTCAGGCTTCATGGAAGAAGCTGAGGAAGACAGGGAAGCATTTTTACTCAGTTCTCACCCTTCCCTTTCATTGTGAGGGGTTTTTGTTCAGTTAATATGCTGTGCAGATTTACCCCTAGGCAAGAGCAGGAAAGCCAAGATTTCCAGAGAGGGAACGTTTCATGGAGTATCAGCATGGGGGGGTTAAAAGGCACCTCTGGAGATCATCCAGCCCAACCCCCCTGCTAAAGATCAGGTCACCCACATCAGGTGCACAGGACTGGAATGCCCCAGGTGGGTTTGGAATTTCTCCAGAGAAGACTCCACAACCTCTCTGGGCAGAGCGCTCCAGTATAGAGTTGTCAGGGCTGGAAGAGAGGCTGAGGGAGCTGGGGGTGTGCAGCCTGCAGAAGAGGAGGCTCAGGGCAGAGCTCATTGCTCTCTCCAGCTACCTGAAGGGAGGCTGTAGCCAGGTGGGGTTGGGCTCTGCTGCCAGGCAAGCAGCAACAGAACAAGGGGACACAGCCTCAAGTTGTGCCAGGACAGGTCTAGGCTGGATGTTAGGAGGAAGTTGTTGGCAGAGAGAGTGATTGGCATTGGAATGGGCTGCCCAGGGAGGTGGTGGAGTCGCTGTGCCTGGTGGTGGTGAAGCCAAGCCTGGCTGGGGCACTTAGTGCCATGGTCTGGTTGACTGGATAGGGCTGGGTGCTAGGTTGGACTGGCTGAGCTTGGAGCTCTCTTCCAACCTGCTCCATTCTATAATTTATCTCCAACCCCCCTGCCATGCCCAGGCACACCTCACACTGGATCAGGCTGTCCACAGCCTCAGCCAGCCTGGCCTTAAACACCTCCAGGCATGAGGCTTCCACCACCTCCCTGGGCAACCCCTTCCAGGCTCTCACCACCCTCATGCTGAACAACTTCTTCCTAATATCCAGTCTGAATCTCCCCACTTCTAGTTTTGTTCCAGTACTCCAACCACTCTCAAAACAAAGTTATTTTCCCTCCTGTTCAGATAGAACCTCCTGACTTCCAGTTTGTCCTGTTATGCCTCTTCCAAAACACCACTGATAATTCCTTTTTTGTTTCTTTTTGTTTGGGTTTTCTCTTCTTTCTTTGTTTTTCTTTTTAAGCAACCCTCATGAAGGCTTTGAGTGACCTGTTCTGGTGGGAGGTGTCCCTGCCTATGGCAGGGAGTTGGATCTGGCTGAGCTTTGAGATCCCTTCCAACCTAAACCATTCTATGATTCTAGGACCCAAACAGGCTTGAGAGATGAGGTAATGTCAATGGCAGGAAGTTCAGCAAGGTCCTCCATCTGTGTCAGAGTGATCCCAAGGACAAACCCTGGCTGTGTAGAGAATGGATGGTAGGAAAAGGATGGAGAGCAGAGCTGAGAAGTGCTGGACTGTAGCCAGGTGCGGTTGGTCTCTTCTCCCAGGTAACCAGGGACAGAATGAGAGGAGACAATCCCAAGCTACAGCAAGGGATGTTTAGGCTGGTTGTTAGGAAGAAGTTCTTCACAGCAAGAGTGATTGGCATTGGAATGGGCTGCCCAGAGAGGTGGTGGAGTCACCATCCATGGGAGTGTTTAAAAGGAGACTGGATGAGGCACTTAGCAGCATGGCACTTAGTTGATTAGGTGGTGTTAGGTAATAGGTTGGACTTGATGATCTTGAAGGTCTTTTCCAACCTGGTTAATTCTGTGATTCTCTTCTGATAAGCTGACTGTGAGCTGGCAATGTGCACCTGCAGCCCAGAGGGCAGCTGCAGGGCAGGGCAGACGATTCTCTCCTGTATATGTGCTCTTGTCAGCCCCTACCTGGAGTGCTGTGCAGACCCCTGCATGAGAAGGATGTGGAACTGTCAAAGCAGGTCTAGAGGAGAATGGTGAAGATAAGAGTGATGGAGCACCTCTCCTGTGAAGACAGGCTGAGACAATTGGGGCTGTTCAGCCTGGAGCTAAGAAGGCTTCAGGGAAACCTAAGAACAGCCTTCCAGTATTTAATGGCGGCTACAAGAGAGCTGGAGAGGCTCTTTTTGACCAAGGCATGTAGTGATAGGCCATGGGACAATCACAGTCTCACAGTCTCACAGTCTCACAGTCTCACAGTATCACCAAGGTTGGAAGAGACCTCACAGATCATCAAGTCCAACCCTTCACCACAGAGCTCAAGGCTAGACCATGGCACCAAGTGCCACGTCCAATCCTGCCTTGAACAGCTCCAGGGACGGCGACTCCACCACCTCCCTGGGCAGCCCATTCCAGTGTCCAATGACTCTCTCAGGGAAGAACTTTCTCCTCACCTCAAGCCTAAATTTCCCCTGGCGCAGCCTGAGGCTGTGTCCTCTTGTTCTGGTGCTGGCTGCCTGAGAGAAGAGAGCAACCTCCTCCTGGCTACAACCACCCCTCAGGTAGTTGTAGACAGCAATAAGGTCTCCCCTGAGCCTCCTCTTCTCCAGGCTAAACAATCCCAGCTCCCTCAGCCTCTCCTCGTAGGGCTGTGCTCGAGGCCTCTCACCAGCCTCGTTGCCCTTCTCTGGACACGTTCAAGCATCTCAATGTCCCTCTTAAACTGGGGGGCCCAGAACTGGACACAGTACTCAAGGTGTGGTCTAACCAGTGCAGAGTACAGGGGCAGAATGACCTCCCTGCTCCTGCTGGCCACACCATTCCTGATGCAGGCCAGGATGCCACTGGCTCTCTTGGCCACCTGGGCACACTGCTGGCTCATGTTCAGGCGGGTATCGATCAGCACCCCCAGATCCCTCTCTGTCTGGCTGCTCTCCAGCAGGTTGAATGACTTCAACCTGGAAGAAGCCATTTTCAGATTAGGTATTAGATTAGGTATTAAAAAGAAATTCTTCCTGTGAGGTTGATGAGGCACTGGAACAGGTTGCTCAGAGAAGTTGTGGAGGCTCCAAGCCTAAAAGCGTTCAATGCCAAGTTGGAAGGAGCCTTGAGCAACCTGATCTAGTAGCAGCTATCTGGGCCTTTGGCAGGGGATTAAAACTAGATGATCTTTAAAGTCCTTTCCAACCCAAACCATTCTAAGATTCTTTAAACCTTGTGCATTTCAGACCTTGCATTGAGTCTCCTCACATCCAGAGCTTACCATTCAATACCTACAACAACTTGGCACAAGGAATTATGCAGCTGTGCAGACTTTTTGTGCTCACTTCTGGCTCCTGCTCGAGACCATACCTTGTCGTATTTATCATTTTGACTCAGTAGAAGAGAATCAACCAGGTTGGAAGAGACCTCCAAGATCATCCAGTCCAACCTAGCACCCAGCCCTAGCCAGTCAACCAGACCATGGCACTAAGTGCCCCAGCCAGGATTTTCCTGAACACCCCCAGGGATGGTGACTCCACCACCTCCCTGGGCAGCCCATTCCAATGCCAATCACTCTCTCTGACAACAACTTCCTCCTAACATCCAGCCTGTACTTCCCCCGACACAACTTGAGGCTGTGTCCCCTTGTTCTGTTGCTGGTTGCCTGGCAGAAGAGCCCAACCCCACCTGGCTGCAGCCTCCCTTCAGGTAGCTGCAGACAGCAATGAGCTCTGCCCTGAGCCTCCTCTTCTGCAGGCTGCACACCCCCAGCTCCCTCAGCCTCTCCTCATAGGGTTTGTGTTCCAGGCCCCTCACCAGCTTTGTTGCCTTTCTCTGGACACCTTCCAGTACCTCAACATCTCTCCTGAATTGAGAGTAATGACTTAAGAGTGCCAAGACTAACTGGGATGTTGGTTAGACTTGATGCCTCAACTCTGAATAAGGTCTCCTGTGCAGCCATGTCCTGTTTGCTTTATAGAGGCTGTAATAACTCCTTGTGAAATTTCAGCACAGCTACCTTGCAAGTCAGTTTTCTATGAAATATTAGAATATTGGCTACAGAAGGTTAAATAATGCAAGACAAGTAGCCAGATGCCATGTTGCTTGAGTCCACCACTTAACCAAAACCACTCATCCAGCAGAGGGGAGGATGGAGGTATCTTAGCTGTCTGCTAAGCCTCTTCTGAGACACTGGCAGACACAGGGCACTGATGATTCCATTAATCACAGAATCATAGAATCAGTCAGGGTTGGAAGGGAACACAAGGATCAGACAGTTCCAACTCCCCTGCCATGCCCAGGCACACCCTAGAGTAGGCTGACCGCAGCCTCATCCAGCCTGGCCTCAACCACCTCCCTGGGCAACCCATTCCAGCCTCTCACCACTCTCATGCTCAACAACTTCCTCCTCACCTCCAGGCTGACTCTCCCCACCTCCAGCTTTGCTCCATTTCTCCCAGTCCTATCACTAACTGACAGCCTAAAAAGTTCCTCCCCATTTTTTTTTTTAACCCACTTCAGATCCTGGAAGGCCACAAGAAGGTCACCTGGGAGCCTCCTCTTCTCCAGCCTACACATCCCCAACTCTTTCAGTCTGTGCTCACAGCAGAGCTGCTGCAGCCCTCTCAGCATCCTCCTGGCCCTGCTCTGGACACTCTCCAGCATCTCCCCAGCGCTCTTGTAATAGGGGTTCCAGAACTGGATGCAGTAATAACATACAGGAACAGTGGAGAGACATCAAACTAGGTTGGTTAAATGTGTGTCTCTTCCTGCAATGCACAGAATTTATCAGCTGTAAGGAAATGCTCTAAAAACGTGAGGGGCTGCTCAAGCTAGAGAAAACAAAGTCAGGCACTGGATAAGGATCACTTTTCATTCCCAGGAGTACAACTGAGATTTGGCTCCACTCAACTCTAGATTCACAACCACCTTATGTCCTGGAAGCCTAATAGGCCTATTATATATCCTGGCTTGCCCCACCCTTCTGCTGATGGGGGAAGCAAGGGTGAGAGGAAAACAAACTTGGGCCATTATCTTCCCTGCCAAAGTGATAAACAGGTACCCACAGGTGTTTAGGTACTTGTTGGTGTCTTGCTCAAATAAGGGTGAGCAAACCCTAGATTAACACAATATGGTCAGTTTGGCAAATGCCATTCTGATTGGTGAATCTCTGTGGCCAAAGGAGCCTTTGCACTTGAGCAAGTAATATAAACAGCTAAGCTGCAAGCAGTTCAGCTGCCTCTGCCTCATGGAGCTGCTTCTGCCTTGCTGCCTCTGCCTCACAGCTCATGGACAACATGTTCTGCTCTGCCTCATGCTTCAGACCAGCTTAGCCCTGATGTTTCGGGCTTGAACTACCTGGAAACTGAAGTGCCTCAAGTTTACCAGGAGAAGGCATGTAAGTGCTTCATGACCTGGCAAGAACATAGTGCTCTCTGCACATCTGCAAGAGATCCTGCCTGCACTTCTGCAAACCTCCATGCCAAGAGGAGCCAGGATGAGATCAGAGATCATCTGCCTCTTTCCCAGCACCCTGGGAAGATCTGGAAGCTTCTCAACAGCTGAGCAGCTCCAACACAATGCCTGACAAATTTGGTGGCTTTTTATGATGTAGTCACAGCTGCAATGGACAGGGGAAGGGCAACTGATGTTGTCTGCCTGGACCTGAGTAAGGCATTCGACTCTGTCCCACATGACATCCTGGTCACCAAACTGGAAAAGCACAAACTGGATGGGTGGAGCACTCACTGGGTAAGGAATGGGCTGGATGGTGGCATGCAGAGAGTGGTGATCAATGGCACAATGTCCACCTGGCGACCGGTGACAAGTGGTGTTCCTCAGGGGTCAGTGCTGGGACCAGTGCTCTTTAACATCTTTGTCAGTGATATGGACAGAGGAATTGAGTGCACCCTCAGCAAGTTTGCAGATGACACCAAGCTGTGTGGCACAGCTGACTTGCTGGAGGGCAGGGATGCCATCCAGAGGGACCTGGACAGGCTGGAGAGGTGGGCCCAGGCCAACCTCATGACGTTTAACAAGGCCAAGTGTAAGGTCCTGCACCTGGGTCGGTGCAATCCCAGGCACAGATACAGGCTGGGTGGTGAATGGCTGAGAGCAGCCCTGAGGAGAAGGACCTGGGGGTCTGGGTTGACGAAAAGCTCAACATGAGCCTGCAGTGTGCACATGCAGCCCAGACAGCAACCCTGTGCTGGGCTGCAGCAAGAGCAGTGTGGGCAGCAGGGCAAGGGAGGGGATTCTCCCCCTTTACTCTGCTCTCCTCAGACCCCACCTGGAGTACTGTGTGCAGTTCTGGAGCCCCCAGCACAAGAAGGACATGGAACTGCTGGAGCCAGTCCAGAGGAGAGCCACGAAGATGCTCAGAGGGCTGCAGCAGCTCTGCTCTGAGGACAGGCTGAGAGAGTTGGGGCTCTGCAGCCTGGAGAAGAGAAGGCTTCCAGGAGACCTTAGAGTGGCTTTGCAGTGTCTGAAGGGAGCCTGCAGGAAGGCTGGGGAGGGACTATTGACAAGGTCTGGGAATGTCAGGACGAGGGGGAATGGGTTTAAACTGGAGGAGGGGAGATTTAGACTGGATGTTAGGAGGAAGTTCTTTACAGTGAGGGTGGTGAGACACTGGCACAGGTTGCCCAGGGAGGCTGTGGATGCTTCCTCCCTGGAGGTGTTTAAGGCCAGGCTGGGTGAGGCCTTGAGCAGCCTGCTCTAGTGGGAGGTGTCCCTGCCTATGGCAGGGGGTTGGAGCTGGATGATCCTTGAGGTCCCTTCCAGCCTAAACCATTCTATGATTCTATGAACACTGCCACAAAGAAGCCAGGGTCTATGCTGAAATCTCTGCTCCACCAGAGTGAGCAGCACAGACATTCCCTAGGGCTCCAGGCTCCATACTCGTAAGTGAGGCAAAGCCATTCTGTGCCTAAACTTTCCCGATGTTCTGATTCTCCTAAATGACTGAATTGCCCATGAGCATCCTTGGGAAGGTTTTCCCAACCAAATTAGAACCCAAATGTAACTCATTTGCATCTAGTTGTGGGCAGGGCTTGCTGCAAATAGAGTTAAATACATCTGTTATAATTCCTGCCTTGTTAATTGCCCCAACTAAATCACCCTATTAAAGCCATGGGGGTTGAGGTGGGTGGGACATGTCTAAGTGTAAGTAATGGCTGCAAGAAAAAGAGTGATGTTTAAAATGCTTTCTGGTTATTCACAGGATGTTAGGAGTTGGAAGAGACCCAAGGAGATCATCGAGTCCAACCCCCCTGATAAAGCAGGACAATCCTATCTAACACAGATCGTAGAGGAACACATCCAGGCAGGCCTGGAAAGGCTCCAGAGAAGGAGACTCCACAATCTCTCTGGGCAGCCTGTGCCAGGGCTCTGGGACCCTTCCAGTCAAGAAGTTCCCCCTTGTGTTGAGCTGGAACCTCCTGTGCTGCAACTTACACCCATTGCTCCTTGTCCTATCCCAGGCAGCAGTGAGCAGAGCCTGTCCCCCCTCTCCTGGCAGCCCTCAGATACTTACAAACATTTATCAAATCCCCTCTAAGTCTTCTCTTCTCCAGACTAAAAGGCTCAGATTCCTCAGCCTCTCCTCATCAGCCATGCCCTCCAGTCCCCTAATCCTTGTAGCCCTNCCACTCCCAGCCTGGACTGCTGCAGTTTATTATTCCTCCCCAGATGCAGGACTCTGCATTTGTCCTTGTTGAACCTCATCTGGTTCCCCTGTGCCCATGTCTCAGTCTGTCCAGATCTCTCTGGATGGCAGCACAGCCTGCAGCTGTAACAGTCTCACTGCATTTATTCATCTGAAGGTAAAGGTAGTGGTGGGGTGAGAAAAAAAAAAGTGTTTCTCAGGTGCTTTCTAATCCACAGGTAAGAGCAAAGCTGGAGTCAAGATTAGATGGAAACTCACAGATGGATTCAGGGCTGGAACTGCTCTGCTGTGAGGAGAGACTGAGGGAGTTGGGGCTGTGCCGTCTGGAGAGGAGAAGTCTCCCAGGTGACCTTCTTGTGGCCTTCCAGGATCTGAAGTAGGCTATAAGAAAGCTGGAGAGGGACTTTTTAGGCTGTCAGGTAGGGATAGGGCTGGGGGGAATGGAACCAAGCTAGAAATGGGGAGATTCAGAGTGGATATTGAAAAGAAGTTGTTCAGCATGAGGGTGGTGAGAGCCTGGAATGGGTTGCCCAGGGAGGTGGTGGAAGCCTCATCCCTGGAGGTGTTTAAGGCCAGGCTGGATGAGGCTGTGGGCATCCTGATCCAATGTGAGGTGTCCCTGGGCATGGCAGGGGGGGTTGGAACTGGCTGATCCTTGTGATCCCTTCCAACCCTCACAGATTCTATTATCAGTATCAAGCCCTGCCCTTTTGAGATATGTTATGTAGAGCTACACAGCATACACAGCCCTGCAGAATAGGACTTAGGGTACTGAGTGACCAGAATCTGGGTATGAGCCAGCAGTGGGCATTTGCAGCCCAGAAGGCCAATGGCAGCCTAGGCTGCATCAAAAGCAGTGTGGCCAGCAGATGGAGAGAGGGGATTATGCTACTCTGCACTGGGGAGACCTCATCTAAGTGCTGTGCCTAGCTCTGGAAACCTCAACATAAGAGAAATGTGGAGGCCATCTATAGGAGGGCCACTGTAGAGGCTTGAGATCCCTCCCCCCCCAATTAAACTAAAGTCTTAACCCTGTCACTGTCACAGTCACTAAGATGGGCAGAGGGATGGAGCACCTCTGCTGTGATCAGGAAAAGAACTGGGGTTGTACAGTCTGGAAAACAGAAGGCTCTGGGGAGACCTAATAGTTATATTTCAGTGTCTGCAGGGAACCCAAAGGAAGGACTCTTTAGAGAGGATTGTTGTGATAGGACAAGGGGCAATGGTGTGAAACTGGAACAGGGGAGATTTAGGTTGAACTTCAGGAGGAAGCTCTTTGCAATGAGACTTGTGGAATACTGGAGCAGGTTGCTCAGGGATATAGTTAGGGTTAGGGTTAGGGTTAGGTCTGTGCCTGGAGATACTCAAGGTGAGGTTTGATGGGGCTTGATCTCGTGGAGGATGTCCCTGTTCACTCTAGGGGGGTGAGACTGGATGACCTTTACAGAACCACAGCAACATACACGTTGCCAAAGCCACTCAGGATCACCAACACCAACATAGAACCCTACTCTACAAGATTCACCTTAAACCATAGTCCTAAGCAGCACATCCAAGAGATCCTTGAACACATCCAGGGTGGGTGACTCCATCACCTCTCTGGGCAGCTCATTCCAGTCCTCCCCAACATTCAATCCATTCTCTCTTGTACCCTACCCCAACAAGCCCCTGTAAAAATGCATTGCTATAAAGAGATTTAACCCAACAAGTTAATTCTTTCACTGTTTGCTACAAACACATCTACTGATTAGGTTCTTCAGTATGGAAGAGTAAGAAATGGAGCTTGTGGCATGATGCCATTGAAGCAAATTGAAATTGAGAAGCTGACTGCTAAGAAGGCAAAATCCTTACCCACCCAAATGTCATTTACACCCAGCACAAGCTGAGCTGTACACATATAAACCTATTTCACAGCATCAACATGCAGGTTGGCAAAGCCCCTCAGGAGCAGCAAGTCCAACCTAGAACCCTACTCTACAAGATCCACCTTAAACCAGAGCTCTAAGCACCACATCCAAACCACCCTTAAACACAGCCAGAGTTGGTGACTCCAGCACCTCCCTGGGCAGCTCNTTCTGTCTCTAATTCCAAGCAACCCTTGAACACATTCGGGATTGGTGACTCCAGCACCTCCCTGGGCAGATCATTCCAGTCCCTGACCACTCTCTCCATGAAAAACTTCTTCCTAATGTCCAATCTAAACCTCCTCAGCCTCAGCTTGAGGCTATTTCCCCATCTTCTGTCTCCAATTCCAAGTGACCCTTGAACATATTCAGGGTGAGGGAGACCCCCACCTCCCTGGGCAGCTCATTCCAGTCCCTGACCACTCTCTCCATGAAAAACTTCTTCCTAATGTCCAATCTAAACCTCCCCAGCCTCGGCTTGAGGCCATTCCCCTTTCTTTTGTCTCCAATTCCCTGTGAGAAAAGCCCAGCACCTTTAGAGGGTCACTGTCTGATTCTCAAGGAGCTGAGAGGGAGAGCCGCAGCGTGTTGCCCTGGCAAATGTCACTAGGCAGGAGGAAGAATAAGCCCTGCCTGCAGTACCTGTTATTCCTTAGAGCTCTCTCAACCATGCTTAGCACATAAAATCTGACAAGATTAGAACCTCAGGTGGTATGGCTCCAGGCAAAGGAGAAATTCAGTTACCTGTCAGTAGTAATAATAAAGAGATGAGTGAAACCACCACAACGCTGCCTCTGTCTTTCCCCTGGCTTACTTCTCTTTCAAGATGCCCACCTTGAGTAGTTCCTCCCTGTGTCTACTGATGAAAGAAGCAGTTAATGTTGTGCAAAGAGAAAGCAAGCCCTAAATCTCTTTTATGGGTTGACTTTGAGTTTCTCTGAATATTTTGGTGGCATTTTTACTTTTCTGTTTGCTCTCTTTTGAGCTGAGCTATAAAAGAAGTGAAATAAAGAGAACCAAAAGCTTCCAATGTCATTAGTAGGTATGTCAGACTCAAATGCATTTTTGGGGGAGGGGTGGAGGGGAGTAACTTCCATCTTGCAAGGTGAATTAAAGCTGTCAGCTGAACCATAGAAATGGTCTGCTCCAGCTCCCACTGATATCAGGCTCATTTTCATTAGGTATTCCTGCATCAAAGCCTCTTGCCTTTTAATAGAGTCTGTAGACCTACTCATTCGTGGCTGCTTAGGACAAGGAGCAATGGGTGTAAGTTGCAGCAAAAGAGTTTCTGCCTCACACAAGGGGGAACTTCTTAACTGTGAGGGTCCCAGAGCACTGGCACAGGCTGCCCAGAGAGGCTGTGGAGTCTCCTTCTCTGGAGCCTTTCCAGGCCTGTCTGGATGTGTTCCTCTGTGATCTGTGTCAGATAGGATTGTCCTGCTCTGGCAGGGGGGTTGGACTCGATGATCTCTTTGGGTCCCTTCCAACTCCTAACATTCTGTGAGCCTGTGAGCCTGTGCTCTGCTGAAAGGTCACAGCTAAGCCCTGCTGCTTAGACCTTTATACACTAATTTTCCAAGGAAACACAAAATGAAAGGAATTCTAATGTGGCCAGGAGAGGCAATGTCATTCTAGGGTGGATTAGAAAGGCTCTAGTTAGGAGATGGAGAGAGGTTCTCCTGCCCCTCTGCTCTGCCCTGCTGAGGCCACAGCTGGAGTGCTGTGTCCAGTTCTGGACCTCCCAGTTCAAGAGGGACATAGAACTGCTGGAGAGAGTCCAGCACAGAGCCACAAAGCTGCTGAAGGGAATGGAACAGCTCTGTTAGGAGGAGAGCCTGAGGGAGCTGGGGCTGTGCTGCTGGCAGAGGAGGAGCTGAGAGGTGACCTCAGCAATGGTTCTCCAGATGTGCAGGTGAGTGGCAGGAGGCTGAGCCAGGCTCTGCTGGGTGATGCCCAGTGCCAGGCCAAGGGGCACTGGCTGGAAGCTGAGCCATAGGAGGTTCCATGGAAACAAGAGGAGGATTTCTTTCCCTGTGAAGATGCCAGAACCCTGGCACAGGCTGCCCAGGGGGGTTGTGGATTCTCCCTCTCTGGAGATATTCCAGAGCTGCCTGGATGTGTTCCTGTGTGATCTGCTCTAAGAGATCCTGCTCTGGCAGGGGGGTTGGACTGGATGAGTTTTGCAGATTCCTTCCAGCCCCTGATATTCTATGATTCTGTGATAAAAGGAGAGCCAGCAAGATAACCAGAGGGCTGGAGCACCTCTGCTGTGAAGACAGGCAGAAGGAGTTGTGATTGTTCAGCCTGAAGAATAGAATGCTCCAGGAAGACCTTAGAGAGATGCATTTCAATATCTGAAGGGATAGAATCATAGAATCAACCAGGTTGGAAGAGACCTCCAAGATCATCCAGACCAACCTATAACTACAGGCAGTCTGTGGAGGAGCTGTTTAGAAGGTCTTGGAGTCATAGGATGAGAGGCAGTAATTTCAAACTGGAAGTTGGACATCAGGAGGAAGTTCCTCACAATGAGAGTGGTGAAATACTGGAAGAGGTTGCCCAAGGATATGACTGAGGCCTTGATGTGGCCATGAGCATCCTGATGTAGCTGGAGTTGTCCCTGCTGACTGCAGGGGGGTTGGACAAGATGAGCTTTGTGACTCCCTTCCAACTCACTGTGATCTGGGAATGGAAAGCTGTGAATGCTCTTCTGCATACATTCTAGATCCTCTTCAATGTCTTCATTGATGATCTGGAGCAGGAGGTTGAGTTCAGCATCAGTAAGTTTGCAGATAAAACCAACTTAGGAGCAGGTGTTGATTTCTTAGAGGGTAGGAGAGCCATGCAGAGCTGGATAGGTGGACAAAGGCCAATGGGATGAGATTGAAGAAGGCCAAGTGCAGAGTTCTAAACTTTGGCCACAACAAGCCCAAGCATCACTACAGGCTGGGGACGGAGTGGCTGAGAGCAGGCAGGCAGAGAGGGAGCTGGGGGTGCTGGGAGAGAGGAGCTGAAGATGAGGCAGCAGTGCCCAGGTGGGCAGCAGAGCCAATGGCATCCTGGGCTGGCTCAGGAGCAGTGTGGGCAGCAGGACAAGGGAGGTTCTTCTGCCCCTGTGCTCAGCACTGCTCAG
>WAAF01020450.1:3417-37160 GCA_013400475.1 Tricholaema leucomelas
AGGCAACCAGCAACAGAACAAGGGGACACAGTCTCAAGTTGTGCCAGGGGAGGTCTAGGCTGGATGTTAGGAGGAAGTTCTTCCCAGAAAGAGTGATCTGCCATTTGAATGGGCTGCCCATGGAGGTGGTGGAGTCACCATCCCTGGGGGTGTTCAAGAAAAGCCTGGATGAGGCATTGAGTGCCATGGTCTAGTTGAATGGATAGGGCTGGGTGCTAGGTTGGACTGGATGATCTTGGAGGTCTCTTCCAACCTGGCTGATTCTATGATTCTACGATTCTATGTTTCAAGCGAAACAGCACAGGTGTCACTAAGTTATTTTTGTGTTCAAGCTTTCTAGAGAAGCACAGGGCATCTACCCTCTGGCATAGCAACGTGTAAGCTAAGCTTGGTTAAAGCATCCATGAAAGCATATTTCACAGCTGGTGATTGCATTTTATTGCAATTGCTGACTGGCTCCTTTGCTTCAAATCAGACAACTATACCTGCAAGAGCTGGGCCTGAGTTTAAGTCCATTGCAAGAATCACCATAAAAAGTTTTTACAAAATCTGACAGTTTTAATCATGGTACAATTTTAGAAACTTCTGTGAGATGTCAAGAACGTGGTGTCAGCTGGCCTGTGCACACAGCAGAACTTTTGTGTTGATATTCACACCATGGAAATGACTGTATAATCTAGGAACGTAAGAACCTCATCTCCATCCCTGGAAAGGTGATGGAACATTCTGGAGGTCACTTATATGCATGTAGAGGAAAAGAAGACTATCAGGCACAGTCAGCATGGGTTCATGTGTTTAACAATGTGCCTTTGTAGGCAAAAAGGCCAGTGGTATCCTCAGGTGCGATAAGAGGATTGCATCCAGCAGGTCAAGGGAGATTCTCCTTTCCCTCTGCTGTGTGCTGCTGAGGCCACATCTGGAGCATTCTGTCCAGTTCTGGGCTCGCCAGTTAAAGAGAAACAGTCCAGTGAAGAGAGTCTAATGGAGAGCTACAAAGATGATCAGAGGTCTGGAGCATCTTCCTTGTGAGGAGATGCTGACAGATCTAAGGCAGTTTAGCCCAGAGAAGACTGAGGAGGAATCTTATTGATGTTTATAAATTTATAAAGAGCAGGCTCTTTTCAGCGGTGCCCAGAGACAGGACAAGGAGCAATGGACACAAACCAGAACACAAACAATTCTTTCTAAACATAAGGAATAAGTTCGTTACTTTGAGGATGTTGAAGCACTGGAACAGACTGCCCAGAGAGGTTGTGGAGTCTCCATCTCTGCAGACTTTCAAAATCTGCTTGGATGCATTCTTGTGCAACCTGATCTAAAGGAACCTGCTTTAGCCAGGAGGTTGGACTAGATGATCTCCAGATGTCCCTTATAACTCCTACCATTCCGTGATCCTACAGTTCATGTAATTAAAATCATAAACAAACTTGTCCTAACATGGGCTGTAGCCCAGGGATGAGGCAGCAAAATCATATTGCAACCAAATTACTTAACAGTGCTAAAGTTAACTCCTTAAAAGTGGCATTTTGAGAGAAGAAAAAAGTAACTAATTCTGCTGCACTGGCTTTGAAAGAGCTGTTAATAAAGCTTCTCACCAACTTAACATCCAAGTAGTAAAGTAATGCAAAACTGATGTGATGTTAAAATCACCACACACCACTTCCTCCATTTGTCTCCTTTTCCCTTCTCTCTGCAACTACTCTGCTGAAAAAATTGGTAGTTATGTATACGCAGTCCATTTCTTCTGCCAGATTTAGAGTCAGCACATTATCTCCTTCAAGTTGGTCTAAAGATATGAACAGTGCTTTTATCCTGGGAGGCCAGGGCCCACACAGGCACATATACCAACACAGCCTTCATGATATAAATGAAGCTCAAGAATTCCCCCATCACCTTTTGCTTATATCTTCTGTCTAACAGTAAGTAGGAGTAAAAATGCAGATACATAATGTGACATACTTAAAGGAAAGAGAGGAAAAGGGCAAAACAGATGGCAAAGCAAAATCTGTAAAACACTCTACAAAGCCAAGTGCATGTACAATTCCAACTGTGTAAAGCAAATGAAACCTAAGATATTTCCTGTTTTTTCTCCATTTCAGCTCGCTCACAGGTACTTTGTGAGGAATTGGAAAACATGGACTCAACTAAAATCTAATAATAACATGATTTCACTATGCAGAACAAGTTATTTCTGAGCAGAATGTACTAGTTAGGGGCAATAGCAATGCACAGCCTGATCCAGTGTGCCCAAAAATAAAACACAGTTAATTTGACCAGAACATAGATAATGGTGCATATGATGGTTATAATGGATCGTGTGTATGAGGTGTGCATGAGGAAGGGCACTTCATTCCTGCTGTGGATATGTCAGCTGGAAGGATGTTTCTCACCTTAGTGAGAATGAAAAATATCTTCAGTGGTGCTAACTGGAAGCAGTGCTGCTGAGTGATGTGGCATAAATGATTTGTTTTACAAGGATACTTGCATGATTGTTCACTCATCCACACACCCACACATCTCCCATCATGAAAATAAAACTTTTAATCTCCTGAAAGCAAGAAAAATATTTAAGATACATATAATATATTTGTATGGTAACTGTATACGATGTGAAGTGACATTTATCTCAATGACAGTGGCCCACTGTGCTTACAGAAAACACAGTTCATAGATGTAAAGTGGTAGCTTTAACTTAATTGGTTTCAAGATCACTTTTAAGAAAGGAATGAGAGGACAAGAGAGAATGTTTTGCAGGCTAAGAACATACAGAAGCCTAAATTTATTTTATGTTTTAAATTTCAAAATGTAACTTCATCAGACTATTGCCTTCTGTTCCACTCCCCACCAAGAGATTATTCTGTTTTCAGGTTATACACAATACAAGCAAGAAGCACAACAGTATTTCTCAATACTTACAGAGGTTAAAGCCTCTACGTTGGCACCAGTAAGACACAGGAATCGGACAACATCAAGAATGCCATTGTTTGCTGCCAGATGTAAAGGTGTTCTTCCATGCTAATGTGGGGAGAAAAATGTGCCTTTATGTTATCCAAAGAACTTCACTCCAAATTTTATGACTAATCATCAAACGTACTGCACAGTTACACATACTGATACACAGCAAAGGTGCTGCAGAAACTGTAAGAAAAAAATACTTTTGATTATATCTTGCACACAACTGCTAAAAATTCAATTAGAAACAAAAGTTAGATTGATTCCTTAGAAACCAGGAAGCAATTTTCTAGCTAAATTTTCCACAGCTGTGGGGGAATACTTTAGAATTTTTTGGCTGTATTTGATTATGTCTTTCTAATTCCCAGTACATTTAATTGCATTTCTCTTACTTAAATATGGACCAGACCAGTAACACTAAGTCCCTACCCTTTACAGCTGTGGGTTCCATTTCAATCCAAGTATTAGTGAAGCTCACATATTTGCAGTATCTCCTTTCCACTCAAAAGAATAGAAAGGATGAATGGAAGAAACAAGCTTGAAGGAATCTGTGCTTTCCATGACAGAGGGAAAGTACTATTGCTTCCCCAATTTTTGCTGCTTCCTGAGTCACTATGGTTGGAAAAGAGCTTCAAGATTAAAGTCCAAACATTATCTTACTCCACCAGGGCCACTACTACACCGTCCTTGAGCACCATATTTAGATGGCTTTCAAATATATCTCAGGGACTGCTCATTTCTTTGGGCAGCCTGTTCTAGTCACTGACAATCCTTTTGGTATAGTTTTTCCTAATGTCTAACCCCGCTGCACAGTCTGATCTCGTTTCTTCTTGTCCTATCAGTTGTGACTTGTGAGAAGAGAACAACACACACTTCTCTACAACCTCCTTTCAGGTAGTCGTAAAGAGTGATAATGTCTCCCTTCAGCCTCCTTTTCTTCAGACTAGATGACCCCAGCTCTCTCAGATTTCCTCATAAAAGTTATTCTCAAGACCCTTCACCAGTTTCCTTGCCTTTCTGGTTGTTCTCATAACACTCATATTTGGACCTTCAGGACCCATCTTCAAGAAAGGGAAAAAGGATGACCCTGGAAACTACAGACCAGTCAGTCTCACTTCTGTGCCTGGAAAGATCATGGAGCAGATCCTCCTGAAGGCTCTGCAAAAGCAAATGGAAAACCAGGCAGAGGTGACTGGCAGCAATCAGCATGGCTTCACTAAGGGCAAATCATGCCTGACAAATTTGGTGGCTTTTTATGATGTAGTCACAGCTGCAATGGACAGGGGAAGGGCAACTGACGTCGTCTACCTAGACCTGAGTAAGGCATTCGACTCTGTCCCACATGACATCCTGGTCACCAAACTGGAAAAGCACAAACTGGATGGGTGGAGCACTCACTGGATAAGGAATTGGCTGGATGGTCGCATGCAGAGAGTGGTGATCAATGGCACAATGTCCACCTGGCGACCGGTGACAAGTGGTGTTCCTCAGGGGTCAGTGCTGGGACCAGTGCTCTTTAACATCTTTGTCAGTGATATGGACAGAGGAATTGAGTGCACCCTCAGCAAGTTTGCAGATGACACCAAGCTGTGTGGCACAGCTGACTTGCTGGAGGGCAGGGATGCCATCCAGAGGGACCTGGACAGGCTGGAGAGGTGGGCCCAGGCCAACCTCATGACGTTTAACAAGGCCAAGTGTAAGGTCCTGCACCTGGGTCGGTGCAATCCCAGGCACAGATACAGGCTGGGTGATGAATGGCTGGAGAGCAGCCCTGAGGAGAAGGACCTGGGGGTCTGGGTCGACGAGAAGCTCAACATGAGCCGGCAGTGTGCACATGCAGCCCAGACAGCCAACCGAGTGCTGGGCTGCATCAAGAGAAGTGTGGCCAGCAGGGCAAGGGAGGTGATTCTCCCCCTTTACTCTGCTCTCGTCAGACCCCACCTGGAGTACTGTGTGCAGTTCTGGAGCCCCCAATACAAGAAGGACATGGAACTGCTGGAGCGGGTCCAAAGGAGAGCCACGAAGATGATCAGAGGGCTGGAGCACCTCTGCTATGAGGACAGGCTGAGAGAGTTGGGGCTCTTCAGCCTGGAGAGGAGAAGGCTTCGAGGAGACTTTATAGTGGCCTTCCAGTATTTGAAGGGAGCCTACAGGAAAGCTGGGGAGGGACTATTTACACGGTCTAGTAATGTTAGGACAAGGGGGAATGGGTTTAAGCTGGAAGAGGGGAAATTTAGACTGGATGTTAGGAGGAAGTTCTTTACAGTGAGGGTGGTAAGGCACTGGAATGGGTTGCCCAGGGAGGTTGTGGATGCTTCCTCCCTGGAGGTGTTTAAGGTCAGGCTGGATGAGGCCTTGGGCGAGCTGCTCTAGTGGGAGGTGTCCCTGCCTGTGGCAGGGGGTTGGAGCTGGATGATCCTTGAGGTCCCTTCCAACCTAAACCATTCTATGATTCTATGATTCTATGACTACAGTTATAAATATTATATATTCTCTGCTTGTAACTCCTTATTGTTACTTGATGTATTTTCAAGCTTTTAGTACTGTTATTCTTGTTACAAACCCTACATTCAGGAACAATTCACAAAATCACTTCAAGAAAGAGCATTTGAAAGCTAACCCTCTGACAACTAGAAACTAAAAAGGAGACCAGCTCCTCAAAACACTATATCTCAACTCAAGTAGCATCCTGGCCTTTATTGGGAGTAGTGTGGCCAGCAGGACTAGAGAAGTGATTGTGCCCCTGTACTCAACACTAGTGAAGCTGCACCTTGAATACCGTGTTCAGTTTTGGAGCTCTCACTGCAAGAAAGACATTGAGATACTGGAGTGTCCAATGAAGAGCAACAAAGGTGGTGACAGGAACAGCTGAGGGAACTGGAGTTGTTTAATTTGATGAAATGGAGGCTCAACAGAGACTTTAGTGCACTCTACAACTACCTGAAAGGAGAAGGTTGCAGCCAGGTCAGTGTCACAGAATCTGTCTCCTCTTTGAAGTAACGGGCAATAGCACAAGACAGAATGCACTCGTTTAGATGGGATATTAGGAGAACTTTCTTCACCGAAAGAAATGTCAAGCATTGGACCAGGTTGCTCATGGAAGTGGTAGAGTCACCATTCCTGTAGGTACCCAAAAGATTTGTGGATGTGGTACTTAGTAACATGATTTATTGGTGGACTTGGCAGTGTTAGATTTATGGTTGGACTCAATGATCTTAAAGATCTTTTCCAACCTAAATGATTCTGTGGTTCTAAATAAATGCCTGTATGTTCTGCACACAGTCTGTTAAAGTAAACAGTGTCTTCAAATGGTCCTTCAATCAGCATTGCATACATGTTGGACAATGCCAGATATGAAGACCAAGGTCAAGCCTGGAAGTTATGTTCAATACGCTCCTATTACAGGTCTTGCTGCTGAAGAAGGACAGTAGAAATGAAGATTCTCTATTTCATAAGACTGAAACTCACCCTTTCACATAAAATGCACTCCAAAAATCACTCTAATATACATGTCTCCTACAAGACTAAGAGGACACCAACTATAACCACAGCTTCTGTAGCTGTGATCCTAGCCCGCAATGAACACTTGAGGATATTACATTTTCCACAGCGTGCTTGCAGCCATGCCACTGATCCCAGCTCAGCATTCCCCACTAGGAAGAAAGGTGCTAATCCAGCCTCGTGACGCATTAACCCACCTTCCCCAAAATGTGTTCTCAGGTGTTGATCTGGATTTAACTGCCCAGTCATCAGGTTAGAGCTCAGAGGCAGGACTAGGGAACTCGTTATTCAAGTATTTTTTGACTTGGCAGCTGATTATTTTAATCGTTAAAATCAAAGTCATTGCACTGAGCAGACCTCAAACCAAAAGCCCCTCAACATTCTTTATCTGGCTAATACAGAGAAACTCAGCATTTTGATAATAAAGTGCTACTGCCAGAATAATACTTTTCCAGAAAAAAAAACAACTAAGCTACAACACTTGAATCAAAATGTAACTTTTAAACTTTACAGCACACATAAAATTCAAGTAGGGCGGCGAAAGATATTCAGAGATAAATATTGAGCTCTAAGCTCCCTAGTCTATCAGCAAAGTTCAATAGCTAAACTTAACCTATTCAGACTAACCAAAATAAAGTTTCCTAAAACAGTTTTACAGATCTCTAGCACAAAACCCAGGGTATTAAACCTGAAAATCACATGTAGTTATTCATACCTCACAGTACTAGTGCAACAGAAGAAGCAAACAAAAGTTCTATTAGAATAGAATAGGATAGAATCAACCAGGTTGGAAGAAGACCTCCAAGATCATCCAGTCCAACCTAGCACCCAGCCCTATCCAGTCAACTAGACCATGGCACTAAGTGCCTCATCCAGTCTTTTCCTGAACTCCCCCAGGGATGGTGACTCCACCACCTGCCTGGGCAGCCCATTCCAATGGCAAATCACTCATTAAACTTTTATTCAAAGCTTATTAATCAGGATATTTCTTTTTGGAAAGTGCTTACAATTACAGAGGCTTACATTTTTAGCTGGTAGTATCCAGTGATACGCACTGGAATCAGCATTTTTAGGTTTATAATGCTTACCAAGTGTTTCTGTAACTGCCCCATTTGTTAAATTAGCAATAAGAAAGTTCCCAAAAAACATCTTACTCAGATTGTTGACTTCAATTTTTCACAGTAATTTTATATTTAACATTTAAATTCTGACATTTCCTGTGCTCTACTAGTGACAATCTGCTTAATAGGTAAAGATATTTCATTCTATGATAAACATTTGGTTGGGGTTTATTTTATTAAGTCAGCTCAGTGCAGAAAAACACAAACTGGCCAATAGGACACTTATTTTTATAACCAGAAATACAATCTGCAGCAGACTTAAGTGTCTTGTTAGATGACAGTGTGGACCTTTTCACGTAATTTGGAAGAACTCAAAAAAGGTTTTTTCATAAAAGTGTACCAGTCCTCAATTCTGTATATAAATTACTGTTACTATCTCATATCAAATCAAGGTCAGCTGTTCTTCAGTGCCTAGATGTAGTCTGCACAACACAAAGCTATATAGAATCATGGAAATATAGAATGGTTTAGGTTGGAAGGGACCTCAAGGATCATCCAGCTCCAACCCCCCACCATAGGCAGGGACACCTCCCACTAGAGCAGGTTGCTCAAGGCCTCATCCAGCCTGGCCTTAAATGCCTCCAGGGAGGAAGCATCCACAGCCTCCCTGGGCAACCCGTTCCAGTGTCTTACCACCCTCACTGTAAAGAACTTCCTCCTAACATCCAGTCGGAATCTCCCCTCTTCCAGTTTAAACCCATTCCCCCTTGTCCTGACATTACTAGACCGTGTAAATAGTCCCTCCCCAGCTTTCCTGTAGGCTCCCTTCAGATACTGGAAAGCCACTCTAAGGTCTCCTCGAAGCCTTCTCTTCTCCAGGCTGAAGAGCCCCAACTCTCTCAGCCTGTCCTCATAGCAGAGGTGCTCCAGCCCTCTGATCATCTTCGTGGCTCTCCTTTGGACCCGCTCCAGCAGTTCCATGTCCTTCTTGTATTGGGGGCTCCAGAACTGCACACAGTACTCCAGGTGGGGTCTGACGAGAGCAGAGTAAAGGGGGAGAATCACCTCCCTTGCCCTGCTGGCCACACTTCTCTTGATGCAGCCCAGCACTCGGTTGGCTGTCTGGGCTGCATGTGCACACTGCCGGCTCATGTTGAGCTTCTCGTCGACCCAGACCCCCAGGTCCTTCTCCTCAGGGCTGCTCTCCAGCCATTCATCACCCAGCCTGTATCTGTGCCTGGGATTGCACCGACCCAGGTGCAGGACCTTACACTTGGCCTTGTTAAACGTCATGAGGTTGGCCTGGGCCCACCTCTCCAGCCTGTCCAGGTCCCTCTGGATGGCATCCCTGCCCTCCAGCAAGTCAGCTGTGCCACACAGCTTGGTGTCATCTGCAAACTTGCTGAGGGTGCACTCAATTCCTCTGTCCATATCACTGACAAAGATGTTAAAGAGCACTGGTCCCAGCACTGACCCCTGAGGAACACCACTTGTCACTGGTTGCCAGGTGGACATTGTGCCATTGATCACCACTCTAGCTAGGAAAGAAGTCTGACATATGCTTCAACATTAGAGTTGAGTGACAAAACACAGTGTGATAATGCACTTGTGTTGTTTCTTCACGAATCTTTAATAATCTGCTCCACTGAAACAGGTAAATTTGGAGATGAATCAGGCAATGCTTCGCTTTTGGCCATCTTAAGAGGAAAATAAAAGAAAAATGTTTTTCATATTATGGAACTGGAGAAGGTCATCTAATACAATATGTGACTATCGAAGTACTTTAGTAATCACATTTCATTTACCTTATTAGTGACATCCAAATTACAACTTGCTTCACAGAGTGCCATCACAATAGGAACATTCCCATCTTTGCAGGCCACGTGCAAGGGAGTGTTGCCATGCCTGTCTTGGAAATCCACAATGCATCCTTGACAGATGAGAGTCTTAACTACTTCGATTTGACATCTTCTCACAGCAAGGTGTAGGGCTATATGACCATCCTGAAATCACAAAAAACTTGTGAGATTTGGTAATGATAAAAATCAAAGCATTTAATGGAGTTAAAATCATTTAATGCAACTGGCTGCATCTCCTTGCCTCAAAAACAAATAAAAAAATTAATTTTGAAGGTGGAGGCAGGGAGATGCAGAGTATCTGTCAGAACAAATCAGACATGTGATGAAAGCTAATTTCTCTTAAGCCACTGGGCTTTGCAGTGGAATGGATGAAATGCAAATACACATTCTCTACTGATGACTCTCCTAGGAGGTGGGATAGTGACCAACTGTAACCACTAGCTGAATATCATAAACCGCTCCAATGTTTACTATCAGAAGTTAGTGGTGCAGAAGTCATGTAGTCTGCCTAGTGATCATTAACTTTTAGAGGCAGAGCTTTCCTTCTCTGGAACAACTTCTAGAGACAATCACACTGGAAAAAATAAAATTAATTCTTTTAGAAGTAGAAGCATTTTTCTGAACTTGCTTTAATAGCAATAAAGGCAGCTGAAAGTAGAAGCACACAAATAGTACAAGCAATGACACACAAAATTTCTTTGTGGGGATTAAACCATTAAGGACAAAAACTGACTCTGAATCAGTCATATTTTTAAATAGTCGAAGTTTTTCTTACTGGAAATGAGTGTGGTTTATCCAATCCATAGAAATCCAAGACAAACAGTAAATCCATCTTTTTCTCTGAAGTTAGTAGTTTGTTGCCACTTATAGAACCCAATATTCTGTAATTTTTCATAGAGCATTACTCATAGGGTGTTAATAAGGTGATGATGACTCACCCACCCTACAGTGGAAAAACAATCAGCGGGCAACTTTAAAGACTACTGTAGTCATGAGTAGTCTCTGTGTAACGTGCTTAGAAAACCTGACTTGCAGCATTCAAATGAACCAACTCAGAGATGCAACTTTTTGACACCTGTGATCTCTTGATGTGATTCCTTACCAAAAGCAACTCAAACCAACCTTGTCTGTTGCATGAAGGTCAGCCTCATGTTCTGCCAAACATTCTACAATATCGTGGTAACCTCTAGCAGATGCTGTCAGAAGTGGAGTCTCCCCTTCTTTGTTTCTAATGTTCACATTGCAACCCGCTTCACACAGTGCTTTGGCAACAGAATAGTAGCCATGCCAAGCAGCACAGTGCAGTGGGGTTTCTTCTTCCTATCAAACATGGAAAACAAAAAAACCCAACAGAGCTGAATCAAATGCCATGAGGAACAATTCTCCAGCTTAGGTCAGAAAGAGAGGAAGATGACATGAAAGAAAAAAGTCTACCAAGTAAGCTCCATAAAAAACACATTGCAATTTCTAATGAGGATATTCTCAAAGCAAGAGTAAGTCCTGCTGACATAACAAATAAACTTTAGACTTTCTGACCTCAGTGGTGCCTGAAGATTCAATTTGCTTTTTGTTTGAAAGCATAAAGCTTCAAAATATTCACTCTCAGTTTCCTTGTACTTCGTAACAGTTATATGGAACATCATTAAGAAATGTTTTACAAAAACATGCTGTTGAAAGTAGCCCTGTTAGAAATCAGGAAGGATTAAAACCCACCAAAGAAAATTACTCTATCAAATCCTAAGAAATGGGATATCCTTTCTATACTTCTTTGTATCTAAGAGTAGAGGACTTGAAATATAATCATGTTTTCTGATGGAAAAGAAATAGTTGAGAGGCACATCTTGTGGTCCCTTGGCTTGCTGCTGCTTGAACAATATAAAGGTAGCCCTAGAGGATGCAGCACTTGGGGAGGTTTGTTAAACTCACACAGTTACATTTTGGTCAATCAGGTTTTGTTTTCTGTTAAGCCTCTTCTTTCCTGTTTTCTCCTAAGAGTCGAAAGCTCTTAAAGAAGCCCTCCCCAGCCCCTCCTCTTCTCTTCAAAAGTGAGTGTTTGACAATTCAAAAAAGTTCAGTGACAGCTAAGCACAAGCTGATGTCAAGGCAAACAAATAATAAGCCTTGTCTGAACTCAAATAGTACACACAACTACTGATACCTTTGCGATGTTGAGTTTCTCACCTTTAGGCTTTCACATTTGGGAGAACCTGTGTTTTATAACAGTAGTTGATTCATGCACACTATTTTTTGCATAGTCTTCGTCTCTTAAGAGGTATCAAAACCTTCTTAATTCTGCTATATATTTATATGCAAACATGACAAAGAATGCAAGGCAAGACTAAGAATTTTGACCACTCTAATACTAAGGTCTTACTTGTGGAAGAAAACCACACAATGTTCAGGACTTACCTTGTCCTGAAAGTTTGGATTGGATCCAATGCTACAGAGAAACTGAACCACATCCACGTGTCCGTACCGAGCTGCAACATGGAGAGCAGTCTCTCCAGACTGCAATTAAATAAGAACATGTCAGTGCAATTTCATGGTACCCCTGAATGCTAGTTTGCTGCATGGGTACCCCTCCCCCACCATGATCCAGCGGCACAACAGTGGTCAGCAGAGATCACCTGCTTACAAACTAAGTTGTATGTAACAGATACATCATCATCTGACAGGTTACTTTTTTCAAAGACCTTCCTTTTTCAGAACCTGCCTACTTGGTTTGTTCCAAGTCAGAGGAACAGTAGGACTTCTGAGTAATATAAGGAAGCAGCTGTGTGTGCAGCTGGTATTGAAACAGATACCATAGTTCAATTTATACTATTTCCATATGCCCTTCCTCCACCGTGTATATACAAATATAAGGAGCTTGCCTAACATCATGGTGCATTTTGGTCATTAGATGAAATGATATGCAATCTTTTGATGAAATTCTGTGAAAAAGAAATAGTATTTTTATCAAGAGAGTAAATTCTCTCCTAGTAGTCGAATCAGGAGTCAATCACTAATTTTGCTGCTGTGCCTTACATTGCATTAGCTCCCTCAATAAAGCAAACTGCTTCATGAGTGTCTCTTAATGGAACTTTGGCTAGTATAAAAACATCACTACAGTGTAAGATTTTAACAGCAAACAGTTTCTAGGGTCAGTGTTGCTCAAGTAACACTGCTGGAGGCTAGGTAAGCACTCATCAGCTATGAGTTGCTAGGCTTTCATTATACTCTGTAACAGTCAAACTGTCAGACAAGTGGTTCCCAATCAAGAGGAATGAAAAACAGAATCGCAATTTTACCCTGAGTTCCAGTGAGAAATCTAGTCAGTCTTCAAGCAAACTTAGGTTTGTACTTCCACACCTAAGCACCATGTACTCACTGCATTTAGTATGCGTGCTATGTTAACATTTGTCAGGAAAATGATTAGAACACCCAGCTACTTTCAAGCTGTGCTATCACAGCTTGAAAAAGCCAGTCACATTCTTGGAACGATGCCACAGCAGAGTATCATTCCAACCGATTTATCTTTGCCAATGCACAATTATTAAAAAAACGCCCTCTGCATGAAAATGAAAAATGCTTTTCTTACCTTATCTTTAACATCCAAAGGACATTTATTGTCATTGAGAAATCTCAGTGTTTCTATGTGACCATGTCGAGAAGCCCAGTAGATTGCATTAGATCCAGCCTATCAGAAGTATTTGATTACAGATGTTGTTCTTCAGTTTTAGATTTTTGACTAATGTGCACATGCCCTGAGATCTGTATGATATACTGAACAGGTATTCAGCCTTATACAAACATACTTACTTTTTAACAGAAACCTTCAAGTTGGATCAACAATCCCATATACCAACAACAAAACCAAAACCTCTCTATCCAAGGATGGTTAACAGGATCATGGTTTACAAGGATAATGTTTTTCTGCCCCTCATAAGAGAGTTTTGTGGAATGAACAGTCACAAGATAAAAAATAGACCCCAAAACTTTCTACAACTTACTTTAGCATCTGTTAGATAGAGAAGCAGTCAGTGGCTTGCTTCCTTGAAATGAACCCCAGACTGCTAATATACTCAATTAAACAAAATCTATTGCAAAGCACGTCCTCTATCACATAAGAATTTTAACTGTTATATCTTCATCACTAAAAGGTACATTTATCACTTAATATTAAATAAAGTTCACGACTGTGTTTTAGAGAAACCACTAATTTGAACTAATTGTGGAAATTTTGTACGTACGAACTACACTTTAAGAATAGTATCACTCTAATTACTCTAGCTAATGAAGTTATCAAAAGCAGTAGTAGTAAGTGGCATTATTAAAGACTTGCTTTTGCCTTCTTGCTGCGGAAGACAGAAAACAGTCTCTACAGCACAGATTTTTTCATTCCCAATACAGCTTCATCTGAACTGCTTGTCTTCTGCTAACAGTACTGAAAAACTTAGAACAGAATGGTGGCAAAGCAGAACCCTGACCTTATCTTGAACATCAATACGGGATCCACGGTTTAAAAGCAGCTGAAGCATCTGAATGTTTCCACAGCCAGCAGCAATCAGTAGTGGAGGTGTGCCGTGCTATCGGTGAAATACAAGAAGGAATGATACAATTAATTTTTGAAGGATTAAGAATGTAATGGAATAGAAGGCAGGTAGTGAGTGGTTATCTCTGGATTTCTGGATTCAAGTTAAGTCTTCAGGGAATACTGTACAGAAAATATTTTCCCCTTTTGTCCAGAATATTTTCTGCACAACAATTTTTTCTTATTTTGGGGATGAATTCACAGATACTAAACGACATGCCACACATTAAAAGCACACTTTTCAAATTGGGAATATTAATGATACACTCTCATTAGGTCAGCTTGGCAAGGACGTTCCCCTTTACAGCTTCTTTATATCTACATTTTAAGACAGATTACCTTAAGGTGCAAACACCTTAGATTACCTAAGGTGTTTGCAACACCACATCAAAAACACAAGCCATCAGCAACATACAAGAAAGTTAACTGGGACTGCACCATTAAAATAAAAAAAGACACCTTTCTTGAACCTTTCTCAAAAGGTTCAAAACTCCATCATGGTAAAATAACAGATACTTTATTTTTATACTGCTCTTTATGAGTATTTTTCAAAGTATTTTATAAAGAAAGTCAATATAACCATTCAAAACCATGAAAATTAGAGCAGACATGACTCATCTAAAGTTAACCAAGCAGAGACAGCAATAGAACCCTGGTCTCCTGATCTCAGATCCAATACTCCTGTTAGTACAGCAGCAGCACATGATAATGCTGTACCAAGAAAGTAATTCAATTTCTGGAAGTGAAAGACAGCATCTACCATTATGTTCACATAATCAGTTTCTGCAGCATGGCTTGGTCTGTAAGACATCAGGCCTGCTACCAACAGATGAGGTTAACTTGTCTCAGTGTGGAAAAGGATTGGCAGGGCTTATAGGAAGAGCTTTAAACTAGATTTGATGTGGGATGGATATACAAACGGGAAGAGGGAAAAAAGCAAGCTTGTCTGCAATAGAGGGTAGACTCACCGGGGCCTCCTAACACTACAGGACCCAGCAAGGAAACTCCCATGAAACACCTCAAGGGAATCAAAGTTTGCTCTGTTACCAAAGTGATGCAGCCAATTGCTCAGCCGAAGCACCTCTACATGAACACACACAGCACAGACAATAAACACAAGGAGTTGTAAGCTACTGAGCAGCTAGTAAACTATGACCTGAGAGTTGGTGGGATGAATCATTATGACTGAAGTGTGTCTATCAATGGCTGCAGACTGTTCAGACGGTACTGGTGAGGAAGAAAGAGTGGAAGTGCTGCTCTCTATGTCAGAAAGTGGATAGAGTGCGAAGAAGAGTCCCTGAAGAACTGTCATGAAAGCTGAAAAAGCTTATGGAAAAGAATTAGAGGCAAAGGCGACAAAGGGAACCTTGTGGCATCTACTACAGGCTACATGATCAAGGTGAGCCTACTGATGAAGCTTTCCTAGCCCAGCTAGAGGAGGCTTTGCACTTTCAGGCTCTTGTCCTGATGGAGGACTTCAACTAGCCCAACATCAGCTGGAAACATAGCATGGCAAGATGTAGGTAATTCAGGAGACTCCTGCAATGCCTCAACAATAACTTCCTGAGCCACATAACAGACAAACCTACTTGAGGGATTATAATATTAGACCTGATGGTCACAAATGCAAGTGAAACCATTAGTGATGTCAAGATAAGGGGCAACCTGGGCTGCAGTGATCATGCACTGGTGAAGTCTGCAGTCCTAAGGAATAGGGGACAGACAAGAAGCAGAGTCAAGACTCTGAATTTTAGGAAGGCAAACTTCCATCTCCTTAGGGAATTAGTCAGTAGGACCTCATGGGAAAAGATGCTCAGAGACACTGGAGCAGAGCTGGCAGATCTTTTAAGGACATTATCCTTAGTGTGGAAGAGCTGATCCCTACGTATAAGAAACTAGGCAAGAGTGGAAGGGAAGAGATCAGCAAGGCTGAATTTGACCTGCTAGTCAAAATAAAGAGCAAGAGGAAACTGCAGAGACAGTAGAAACAGGGACAGGTAACCTGGGAGGAGTATAGGAACACTGCCTGGTTGTGTAGAGATGAGGTTAGGAAGCACAAACCTGGCAAGGAATGTGAAGAATAACAAGAAAGCTTTCTACAGATACATTAACCAGATACAAAAGGTTAAAGAAAACATTCCCCTTCTGAGGGGTGAGAATGAAGATATGGTGTCTATAACAAAGAGAAGGCTGAGATACTCAGTAATTTCTTTTTGCCTCAGTCTCCACTGGCAATCTTGCTCTGGCCCCCCCTCCTGAGTGGATGGACTACCATGTGCAGACCACTGGGATAAAGTCTCTCCCACTGAAACAGAAGATCAGTTCAAGATCACCTGAGGAACTTTAACATATCTAAACCTGTGGGACCTCATGAGACACATTCCAGAGTTCTGAAGAAATCAGCTGATGCAAAAGCCACTCTCCATGATATTTGAAAAGTTCTGGAAGTCAGGTGAAATCCCTGGAGACTGGAAGAAGGGAAACAGTGCATCTATGCTTTAAAAGGGTATAAAAAAAGAGGAACCTGGAAATTACTGACCTGCCAGCCTCACCTCAGAGCCTCAGAAAATCATCAGATAGATCCTCTTGGAAGCTATACTGGAACACATGGAGGACAGGGAGGTGATTCAGGACAAGCACAAAGGCTTCATCAAGGGCAAGTTTTGCTTGACTAACCTATTTGCTTTCTATGATGGTGTAACTACATCAGTGGACAATAGGAAGACTAACAAATGTTATCTATTTGGCCTTTTGTAAAGCGCTTGACACAGTCCCCCACAACATCCTTCTCTCTAAGCTGAAGAGATATGGATTTGATGGGTGGACTGCCCAGTGTGTAAGGAACTGCTTGGATGATCGCATACAATGGGTAGTGGTCAATGGCTCCATGTCCAGATGGAGATGGGTGACAAGTGTCCCTCAAAGGTCTGTACTGGGACCAGTGCTGTTCAATACCATAAGCAATACAGACAGCAGGATTGAGTGAACCCTCACCATTTTTGCAGATGATACCAAGCAGAGAGGTGTGGCTGATGAGACTGAAGACTGAGATGCCATCCAGAGGCCCTTGGACAGGCTAGAGAGGTGGGCTGAGGAGAATTTCATGAGGTTCAATAAGACAAAGTGCAAAGTCCTCCACCTGCAACCCTGAGGGATGATGAGATTGAGAGCAGCCCTCCAGAAAAAGGCTTGAGACTAATCAGAATATTTTAATGAGAGAAATTAGACCAATGGCTGTGAAAAGAAAATAACAGCACTGTCTATATTGCCCATTCNACTTTTAACTTGTATATTTCTGAATATAGTTGTAAATATCTGTGTATATATTGTATATATATATGCTTTAAATTGTGCAAATCTATAAATACAGCTTTATTCCTTAACTTCCAGTCGTCCCAGTTTAAGCTGGTGGATGAGAAACTGGACGTGAACCAACAATGCACACTTGCAGCCCAGAAGGCAGTCCCATCCTGTGCTACATCAAAAGCATGGCCAACAGGTTGAGAGAGGGATTCTGACACTTTACTCTGGTGAGACATCATCTGGAGTACTGTGTCTAGTTGGGGGTCCCAACACAAGAAAGACACAGATCTGATGAAACAGGTCCAGAGAAGGCCACAAAATGGCTGGACTGGAGCACCTCTCCTATGAAGACAGGCTGAAAGAACTGGGGCTGTTCAGCCTGGAGAAGAAAAGGCTGTAGGGAAACCTTACAACTACATTTCAGTATCTGAAGGGGACCTACAGGAAGGCTGGGGAAGAGTGGTTTAGAAGTGTTTGTAGTGAAAGGATGAAGGGCAATGGTTTTAAATTTCAGCAGGGTTGAATATAAGGAGGAAGTTCTCTACAATGAAAGTGGTGAAATGCTGGAACAGGTTGCCCAGGCATCTGGTTGAGGCCCCATTCCTGGAGACATTCAAGATCAGACTTGATGTGTCTCTGGGCAGCCTGATGTGCTTGGAGGTGTGCCTGCTCACTGCTCCCAGGGGTTGAATAAGACAACCTTTGAGGGTCCCTTCCAACCTGACGCAACCTGTGAATCTGTGGGACTACTGTTTCCAATAGTGCTCTGCAGAGTCAGTTTGGTTATTCTTACATATTCTGCTGCTGTAATCTGCTACAAGAAACAGTAACTGCAAGCAAAAAGCTGACACCTGATATACTCCATCTCTTGACAATAGATTTGATTCATAGTTTGTCAAAGGCCTAGGCAAAAAAAAGACATTTGGGGCTCGATTTTCAGGTAGTTTGAGAAGGCAGCACATAGAACACATTAAAATTTCTCCTGAAGAAATGCAATTATTTCCCATCTACTTGTCTTTTCCTTTTCATTTCAGGTGTTACACTTCCATTCCACAACCAAGTCACTCTATTCAATAGGATGATAGCTAGTCCCCCACACGTATCAGCACAGACCCACACTACCTTGTTGGGTTGATTGACATCGTAATTTGTCAGAGATCCCAGAAGATGCTGTAATCCAGGGACATTGTCATCATTGATGGCATGAATAATAGCTTTCATCACAAAAGAATCTTCCTCATCCTTGTAATTAAATGAGAAAGAAAAGAAAATGTTATCTACAAGGGAAAACTTCCTATCTCAACAGCCACCATGGCATCTACGAAAAAAAATTTAAAAGCAAAGTAAGTCTTTTAGAATGTTTCAGTTCTAAGTTGCAATCCTTTGTAAAAGCATATGGCTAATATGTATACACAGATTATGTGAAACCCCATACCAAAATATTCACAGTTATTCTAATACAATGTACTTCGCCTCCTCATTCATGCATGAACACGTTACACTGTAAGATTCCAAACAGAGTCATTTTATCAAGCGCATTTTCTTTTTCCTCTTAAGTCTTTCAACTGAAATGAAATTAAACTAATTCTATGCATATATGTGAACATTAAAAAGCCAAGAAGTACACTAACTGCAGCATTAAGTTTTGCACTATTCAGGAGTATGACACAGGAGAGGTACCGCAGATCAATCTTTCATCTATTCAAACGGACCGGTTAAAAATCTAGGACTAGGTAATGAGCCTGGATACTTCTGCTTGTGTAACTTTATTTTTCCCCATGCATTAAAATCTCGAAGACCTGAAATTCACTGAGCAAGATTTGGATCACTCTTGCATCCCCTCTCCTGTGGTTTCAGATTTTTCACAAAACTAGGCTAAAATCGTTTCTGCTACAGCACAGGTGAAAAGTCGATCTGCTGCTGCTGAAAGGCCAACTAATAGCTCAAGTACGGGAGGCAGGGCAAGGAGGGCAGGACAAAGAGGACAAAGAGAACAAAGAGCATGGTAACAGAAAGATAAGAGGAAAAAAAGTAGAAACAAGAGTGCAGAGTTGCACAGGAGGGACACTAGGAAGACAATATGGATTAAAATGGCTTTGCAAAATTTTTGAAGTTTGATCCTACTAATGCAAAGAAAAGATGAGGTTACCCAGCTCTAAACATACTGACTTACATGCATTGATGATCACAGGGAATTTGTGAAGGATGAATTAAAACCTGGATAGTTAGCTAACAAATAATGCTGTTGGATTTACAAGCATTTGTAATTACAAAGCATACAGCAATTTCTCCTGACTACTTAAATCTAGTAGATATACACAGTACCACAAACCGAATACTGGCCAACTTTAAAATTTCCTCCTCAAGTAACTGTTGCAGTAACTGCTGTCTAGCACTCACTATGATGCTCTCAATGAATCTGACTATTCAGTAAAAGCAATGCAGTATTACTTTACTCTATGCAGTGCCATAAAAAAACCAGACGCAACTTACTCACATTATGATTGCTACAGTTCAAAATAATCTCCTGAGTTTCAAAACCAAGACAGATGCACTTCTGGCACTGTCAGCCTCACCATGGTAATTAATAAATTAAATTCCAAGGTTTGTATCATGAAGATCAGTGCATGTATAACTGACCTCTGCAGACTTAAAATCTATTTATTCCTACATATGAGATGAATTGTGTACAGTTTTAATGGCATAAAATTACTGTTAGAATGATTTCAGAAAATGTTACATTTCAGGTGCAGTAAAGCATTCTAAGCATGTACATACACACTTACCAAAGTATCATCACTCCTAGCCACACTCATATTACTTCTGGACAAGAAGGATCTTGATAATCTTTGGCACAGAGATATTAAGCGCACTGATTGCTTTTTTAAAAGAAATAAGAAGAAAAAAGCTGTATAAGAAAACAAAAATCAAACCAGAATACTTGTGATGATGCTACTGCAGAAATTTCAAAGGGGTACTGTTGCATTAGCAAAACAAACACGAGTTTGACTTAACACCCTCAATCTCCTTTTTGTATCATATCTCAACTTTCAATTTCTTTTAATAAGACAAAGAGATGATCCATATGCACTAAACAGATCTATAGAGTATTTTTGTATTGATAATATTTCACCCAGTTGTTCAAATACAAAGTGAAAAAATTTTTTGTGCTTACACTGCAACAGGCTGCCCAGGGGAGTTACGGAGTCTCTCTCTCTCTCTCTGGAGATATTGAAAACCCACCTGGACACATTCCTGTGTGATCTGGTACAGGTGATCCTGCTCTGCCAGGGAGGTTGGACTACATGATCTTTTGAGGTCCCTTCCAGCACCTGACATTCTATAATTCTATGATCCTCTTTTTCATACTGAAAACATTTATGGGTACTTATTTTGAAGTATACGTAACAATTGAGCGTAAATTGTTGACAGCACTCCTTTATACATCATATTAGAAAAGAGTTTAAGATGCTCCTAGACTCACAATTTTATTCTAACTCAGTAGAGTAGTACTTAGAATTTGTAAATATCATAGACATTCGCCTATCACAGACACTAAGCTGCACAAAAAAAATCTCGCTGCATAGCTCGATATTCTGCGCCTTTCCAAAATCATCCTATTTCTTGGCCTCTGAGAATGAATAAAAATGCTTTTCTCATAATAGCCACCTTTACTGTCTCATATTTCACCCCTCCTCAGGGTAAACAGATTTCTCACATAATAGTCCTGCCCTTCCTTAACAGCAATGTGAATTTCACAGTGTTCACACTGAAGCAGGAGGATAACTGTCTTGATGAACTGCTCTTTGAACACGTCAGTGCTTTCAAATGACACCTCGCCTCACTTCTGGAAAGATTAAATGGTGCAAACATTCTAAACAGGCTGGCAGTCAGACCAAAATACCCTTTGCAAAAGTGTTGTGCTTTAGATCTGGCTGTCAGCCAAACACCACCCAGCCACTCATTCCCCCTCCCCTATTCTAGAGAATGGAGGAGGGAACTGGAGCAGTAGAGGTAAGTAGACTCATAGGTTGGGATTAAAACAATTTAATAATCCAAATTAAATAAAATTAATAATTACAATAACATCAGTAAAAGAACATATAAATGAATCATGCACAATGCAATTGCTCACCATGCACCAGACAAATGACAGAGGAACCCGTTTCTTTCTTTTTGTCCACTCTTAAAGGCACTGATATTTCCTTGGAGCAGGTAACACTACTATACTTGTACTTTAGCAATATTTGGAAGATTTATTGAGTGACTTACTTTCCATTTTCGTCGTGCTGCAAACTTCTTGAATTTCTCCATATTCACTGCAGAAGCTTTTCTGCTAAGTGCTTGTTGGGTGTCTTTAGGCTATGCACAAAAGGAAAGCAAAGCTGCTGTAATATATTCCACAACTGCAGCCAGAACTTTCATAAAGCACTTTCTGTGAGGCTATCCTTCAGTAATGACTTACATTTATATTTACATTATAACATCGTAGTCATACTGTAATAAAAACGTAATTGTAAGCACATCATTTTAACATCCACAGCCCAGTGGGCCACACAGATGGTATTTCCTGAGAAAATACCCTAAAGGAAATCCAGATGTAAGAATATGCCACTCAATAATAAAATCTGGTTTATCCATTTTGAAAATAAAAAAAACAACAGCCAACACAACATTGAGCCTTATCCTTCACCTCCCTCTGTGATGGATATCACATTCTAGATAAATCTTCTCCTCTGGAAAGATTTTCTGGCCAATTTTAAATTCAGTTAAACTTTGTCCCAGTCTCAGTGTAATCAGCTGGATATTGCTGGGACCCCTCAAAATAACATTCAATCTATCTGTGCAGCAATTTTTAAGGCTGAGTCCTTTAAACTTTCTCACAGGCTAACACTAAACATCAGTTACTAGAGGACTTAGACTAAATTCTGTATTATATGATCCAACAATTGAAGTAAATTTTATGGAGAAATGTTAGGTAAAGGCTGTGAAGGGAAGAGGAAAAAGAGACTATAATTGTTTGGGTCAGGGAAGAATGCTTGAAAAGTCAGAATATAAGGCAACACAACAGAGTACAAAACAACATATCTTGTGGAGACCTGGTACCTGAGAACCAAACCTGGACGATGCTGGCTTCAATGGTTTAAAAGATCATTTAAATACATTCAGCATGTTTCAACTGTTTAAGAGTACCCCACCAAAATGTAGACAAAGCACAGTCAGATTGCTAGTTCAGTGTATTTGTGTAGAAATTTTTGCCTTAGGATGCTGAACTTTGATCTGAGGCATCTGCGTCATAGATGAATACTCTGACAGGTCCCACTTTCTCCCTTTCATGCTAGTAGCACGACAGCTTGACACAAACCACAGCGGAACATTGACAGAGGAAGTGGACCAGTGTTCTGCATCAACTGCTTTCTTCTGTCTAAAGGGGAAGGATAGCAGAGGGATGACACTTTCTTCCAGTCCAAATAAGAAGCAGAGTTAAAAATATGACAGGAGATTGGAAGGGATTCTGAGAATGTATCTCTGTCAGTGCAATGCTCCCTGAAGGTTAGCTTCTCTGCCTGAGCATGATTTTAATCTCAACAGCAGCTTATTTTGCTAACTTATATAGAGGGTGTGTTAATGAAGTCCAATTCCGCATGTATTACTTTTCATACAGACAACTTTCCAAAACATTAAGTTATATTAAATAATTACATCAGTTTTCCTTGTGAAGGACCTTGAAAAATGAAAATTAAGCATGAAATGAAGAATGATTTAAAACAGGACAACAGAGAATGAATTACATGCTAACCTTGATCCAAGGATGCAGCAAACTATCTTGAATAGTCATTCTCTTCCTTTAATAGAATAAAAGATAGAACTGTTTCAGACAGTAAAAAATACATAATGCTACACATTTATTAATCTAACATCTCAAATTGCCACATAATTTGAAATATCAGAAACATATGCTACAACAGTGCAAATATGGGAGAAACAACTCACTTTGGATCCTTGACTAGAAGTCTTCGTATAAAATCTTTAGCTAGGGCACTGGTATTACTGAAGAACTCTTCTTCAAACTCGTAATTCACAGCAGACACATTTGCTAATGTTTCCTGTTTGGTTTCTCCAAGAAATGGTGATGCACCACTTAGACTGCAAGAAAAATGTAACATTGCTCTCATTACATGTTTTAACATTGCTTTTTCAGTCCTCTGAGACCAAGTAAGAGAAGACAGCAAACATTTTTCTTTTGTGCTTTAAGACTGCAAATGCACTTTCAGGAAGATGTGATCGAGCAGGGCACAAAGCTTTGCTGTAATTTCTGAGAATATTGATTGAGATAAAGCCACTCTGGAAAACCACCTACTGATTCCCATGCTACCTCAATGCTGATTAATAGCCATTCTCTCAATAATTGTATGACTGCTTTAATGACCATTCAACTTGAATCATGAGGTACATGGAGTCCACCAAAACCCCAGAGGATAGAATCAGAATTAAAAAGCCAGCATTTGAAAGAACCACTCATCGATTTTGGTACTTACAGAATATAAGTTATTACACCAATGCTCCTGGAGTGAAGGAAAAGGGAAGAGGGAAAAAAAAAAAGGGATAGGGGAGAGAAACAGATGAGAGGAGAGAGAAAAAAAAAAAAAGGTTAGACTGTAAGAATCAAAATGAGAGATTTATTTCAAGTAAGATCCAGCAACTTACCACATATCTGCTTCAAGACCAAGAGGCTCATAATTCACTATTTCAGGAGCTAAAGGAGAAAGCAAAGAAGATCAGTAGCTGTTCAGAGAACAGATGTATGTCACTCTGAACCTCTATATATCAGAGATAACACACTAAGATACTGAGAGACAAGAGCACTCTAATGCAAGTCTAAGTTGAAATTAAATGCTACAAACTGCTTATTTAATCTCAAGATGTCATATATTACACTGAAATTACATAATCTGTAACTCAGCCAAACCAAGCTATGCTACACATACTATTTCACAGACTGAGAAAGAACAGTTTGAACAGCAGTTTTCTCACCAACAAACTCTGGCGTTCCAAAGATATTTTTGAAGTCATTTCCAAAGTCAATTTTGTGTGCTAAACCGAAGTCAATAATCTTGATTCGAGGCTTCGGTACATTTCTGTCCAATAACATTATGTTTTCAGGCTTTGAGAAGGAGAAAGGAGGAGAGAGAGATTATCCATAGGTACAAATGTCTGACAGTCTTCAGCACCAAACACTTCATTTTAACGCTCTCAGCCTCTAGAAATATGTTCTGAGCAGAAAAGTCCTGTCTCTTCCTGTGATGATCTAGCACGCATTAAAATCTAACTGCAGTAAATCTGGACTTCACGTTGATGACAGAACACTATGATGTCCATTGTATCTCTTGTAAGAACAAGAGTTGCAGTTTTCACGTGGACTGAACCTAAGTGACATGTGTTCAGTAGAGACGACAGCCTCTACACTACAGCAGTACTGGGAACTTGCAAGAAACAAAGTCCTGTAAACTAGTATTTGGGTTTTGTTAACATTACTCTGTGAAATAGGTTTCTTTCACACTAGACAAACAATCAGGGAGGTGTATCTCGTTGCCTTTGGGTCTCTAAAAAACACTTTTGGGATGGTCTGGCTCCAAGATTTTAAGGATCTTGTTGACTAGCACACAGAACTGGTTACTTCATCTCCCTATCCTGTAGTGTCAATAACCTGATCTGCTCTGAAGAGTTAGTTCCTGGAGCTACATTACATTGTCAGGGGCTTCTGGAGTCATCAAGGACAGCTCTTCATCACCACCCTTCTTCTACCTCTCTTCCCCAACTACAGGTGCTGGCATATGCAAACGTAATTTTCTTCTGTCTCTCCCTACATGTCTGTTACATAACTTTTTTTCTCTGCAAACTTTAATTCATGTATTTTTTATATGTGGTGTTACAGATGCATTATTGTTTGTTTGTTTCTTACAATTTTACACTTCATATTGTAAGAAATTTATTTCTGATTAGATTCACAATTCTTTTCTCTTGCTGACTATCACACAGAGATTGAATTGGAAATAACACAGACAAGACTGGAAAAGGTATAGGCTTATCCTGAAAACCATTCTCTTCCCTACATCATCCCTAGACCATAGCAGCCCTTTCAGAATTGCACTGCAACGTAAGAATAAGGCCTCTTTTTTTCTACTATGCACACAGCTTCTGACTTCAGCAGATTTCAGAGAATGTTCAGTTGCCCATCTCTGAAAAAAACTCTAACACAGGAGAACATTCTGAAATCGAAACATTAAAAGAAGCAATAACTGAGTTTAGATACAAATGCTTTCTTCATTATCAAAAGGATAGTTAAGTTTCTGTAAAAAAAAAACCAAAAAGGCTCCAAAAGCAAAAAAAATTATCTGTTTCCTCCACAAGAATTTTTGTGCTTAACTCTGTCCTATTTCCATTTAGTACTTCACATGAAGCATATGCAATAGTTGAAAAGAAAAAAAAAAGAGAGAAAAAGGTCCTGTTCAGAATGTTTCATCCAGATTCCATTCACATTCCATAAAAGCATAAACATAATTTTTATTTCAAGACTGCTTCCTTAGAATAATTTCATTTTTTTGGAAGTTGCTACTTTGCATTAATATTCTTACATTAAAAACAGATGAGAAGCATTTTCAGTAATTTCTTTTCAATGATTGAGCTTTTCCTCATCTACTTAAACGAGCAAACCAAAACTACAGCCAAAATCTGCACAATGACAGACTTGAGGCTGGTATTACAAAAGACTTTAATGGATACTGCTTACAGTTGTTCAATCTTTTATCTGCTCAACACACCTTAAGATCAAAGTGGGCAATCTGCAGAGAGTGGAGATACTGAACACCATTAAGTATCTGTTTGAGAAATTCTGTGGCTTCCTCCTCCGTGAGAGATTCTTTCTCAGCTAAGAAGTCGAAGAGCTCTCCACCTGCAACACTTGGAGAGCAGAAGCATAGTTACTGACAAGCCTGCTTTAACCAACAGGTTCCTTTTAGTGTAGCTACTCTCAAATCAGCCTTGAAAAGGATCCAGATATTTTAAAATCTGTCAACATCAAAAAAATAAGATGAAAATTACTTAATTCAATACCCAAAATATTGACTACCTCTCCTCCCTTGGAAAATAATATAATAAAAAAAAGTCTTATTTTCAATCAAGAGAAGGTTTAAAAAAATAAATCAAACAAATATTGTTGGCAGTATCTAAATTGAAACAAACTGAAATCCACTCACTCTCTGTATGCACATTTAAATGACTGAAACTGAATGTGAACTAAGTATATTCAAAACATATCAGTGTAACAGGACACCCAGAGAATAAAACATTAATTGGTTCACATCACCACTAAAACATCGTATTTCCATCACCTGCACTGAGAAACACAAAATTTAAAGCTTCCTTTGAAATGGTTACTGGTAGCTGCTCAGCTTCCACTCTTCTCAAATCGTTCAACCCTTTGAAAATACGTTCTATTATTTGCAATAGTGCTTTATGTTCATTACATATGCTGTATTTGTTCTTTAACAGTATCACATCCTTCTTATGAGGAAAAGATACTGCTGCCCTTAAGACTATTTCCAGCAAGTGTTTTAGCTGCCCAGGCAGAAAGAAGAGAGGTAAAAAGGAGGATACATAAGCACATCTAGATTTTTGCCTTTGAGTGAGACTTACAAGATGACTCCTTTCTCAGCCCAGTCAGCAGTCTGGGTGGAGTGATGAAAATTGTCAACAGAGACAAAAAAGAGATACTGAGGCGAAGTGAATAGGAAATGTGAACAGGAAATGGTCTTAAAAAACAACCAACTTCCTTTCAGTTAAAGGACGTACTGTGAGAAGACTGCTCACTATGGCAAGCTTTTTCCTGTTATGAAAGCAGTATTTCTGTCTAGAGATGTCTTAGAGACTCCAAAGACAATTATATTATCCCCTATATTGCATTGTACTGCATTGATACTAAAACTAATCCAGAAAGTACACTCTAGGGTATGTTGCCTTTCTGTAGAGAAAAAGTAATTCATTCATGATTTAAAATTCTAATTATGAAAAATAATGGGATTAACATACTACTACCTAAATAGTCTGGGTAAGTTTCTGGAAATACACTTGACTTCTGTACCATGTCTACTTTTCAAGAGACTTAATATGCATTATTGTAATGCAAATTGCATGCAAAGTTTATTTTAATGAGTTCTTGGAGCTCTCACTGAGCTGCCTAGACAATAATAAGAGTACTGTTTGGGGTATTATTTGCATTGTAATGTTTTCTCCCTGAAAAGCAACTATTGAAACCAAGTACTATTAAATAATAAGAATTACAGACTAGAAGGAAGAGAGATAATTTTAATAACAAAAAAAAGTATTTTTGTAGGGGTATTAAAATGGAATTCCTAAATACAATTCACTATTTTACAGAGGCTCGTCAAAGGGATACACAAGCATATTCTCTCATCCTCCTCTTCTGAATCATAGAATCATAGAATCATAGAATGGTTTAGGTTGGAAGGGACCTCAAGGATCATCCAGCTCCAACCCCCTGCCACAGGCAGGGACACCTCCCACTAGAGCAGGCTGCCCAAGGCCTCATCCAGCTTGGCTTTAAACGCCTCCAGGGAGGAAGCATCCACAACCTCCCTGGGCAACCTGTTCCAGTGTCTTACCACCCTCACTGTAAAGAACTTCCTCCTAACATCCAGTCTAAATCTCCCCTCTTCCAGCTTAAACCCATTCCCCCTCGTCCTAACATTACTAGACCGTGTAAATAGTCCCTCCCCAGCTTTCCTGTAGGCTCCCTTCAGATACTGGAAAGCCACTATAAGGTCTCCTCGAAGCCTTCTCTTCTCCAGGCTGAAGAGCCCCAACTCTCTCAGCCTGTCCTCATAGCAGAGCTGCTGCAGCCCTCTGATCATCTTCGTGGCTCTCCTCTGGACCCGCTCCAGCAGTTCCATGTCCTTCTTGTGTTGGGGGCTCCAGAACTGCACACAGTACTCCAGGTGGGGTCTGACGAGAGCAGAGTAAAGGGGGAGAATCACCTCCCTTGCCCTGCTGGCCACACTTCTCTTGATGCAGCCCAGCACTCGGTTGGACGGTTGGCTGCCTGGGCTGCATGGGCACACTGCCGGCTCATGTTGAGCTTTTCGTCAACCCAAACCCTTTTCCTCAGGGCTGCTCTCCAGCCATGCACCACCCAGCCTGTATCTGTGCCTGGGATTGCACCGACCCAGGTGCAGGACCTTGCACTTGGCCTTGTTAAACGTCATGAGGTTGGCCTGGGCCCACCTCTCCAGCCTGTCCAGGTCCCTCTGGATGGCATCCCTGCCCTCCAGCAAGTCAGCTGTGCCACACAGCTTGGTGTCATCTGCAAACTTGCTGAGGGTGCACTCAATTCCTCTGTCCATATCACTGACAAAGATGTTAAAGAGCACTGGTCCCAGCACTGACCCCTGAGGAACACCACTTGGCACCGGTTGCCAGGTGGACTGAAAAAATGGCAGAAAAGTTTTTCAGTCTAAGGTCTGTACCTCTGCAGCATTGTGATGATGAACAGAAACCTAGACGGTGACGCAGTGCTGGCATTTCTCTTCATTTCCAGTACTGGGCTCATGGTCTTATGCATCATGTGGAATTTGTTTGCAGGTGTTTCCAAGTAGATGTTTGTAGCTTTTGCTGGGAGGGTGTAAGCTGGAGCACGGCAGAGACTCGCTATGCCCACTTCCCTAGCCATGAGCAGCTGTGGAAGCCAAACCCAGCACCTTTAGGCACTCAGCATAGCTTGGCACTGGGACAACCATCACACAGTGTATTGAGCCAGTGAAGCCAGACCCTTCGCTGTGAAAAGGCTGAAAAGCTGCACCAAACACATGGTTATCTGGTCTGCTTCTCGTGCAGATCATCTGCCCTGTGTAACAGCAAAAGTGCTTGCTGATCCTTAATTTATCAGTCATCACAATTGCATTAGAAGTACTTAGAGTAGGCAATGCCAACTTTCAGCAATGCCAACTTAAAACACTGTGTTGCCCACTTCGTAGTCTAAACCAGACTGTGACTGTGTCACATAGGTATGTTCTATGTCTGTTACAACTTCCTATTACTGTTGGCATTTTAAAAGCATGCAGTCTCTGTGAAACTTAGCAGCCATCTGTGACCAGCAGCATTGATCATGCATATTCTTTTAAAATTCAAAATAAATATTTAATTCCTACAGATGATTTCTTTTGAGATACCTAACAGAAAACCTGTGTAAAATGGAAAAACCTCTTCATCTTGAGCTCTTATCTGTAGTCATTCCAGTTTGTGCAATTTCATATCCTGAAAGTTTAAACTGCATGAAATTAAGAAACTAATAAACATGCACCTTTGTATAACTCAGAGATATCATATTTGTAAATAGTTAACATATTTTTTAATAGTTAACATTTATTTTATGACACTATTATAGACCTTATAACAGCATGAGGTAAAATGTATCTCTATTTTACAGGTAACAGATCTACTGCTTGCAAATCCTGAAACTGAGGCCAGAAAAATCTAACAGGTTAAAAATAAATTACTTCCCCCCTCCTTAAAACTGAAAGTTGATTAACAGAAGTGGCAGAATTTTCCAAATTGCTGTGTGCTGATGTTTAAGTACTGCCACTATAAGTGATTCTGCAGCCTTGCTCAAGGAATAGGTGAGTGAGAAGAGACTGTATGTAGCACTGAAAGCTTTGCTCCAGAAACATCTGCACCTCTTGTGTATGGGATTTTAGTGTGCCATGTCATGGTATGCATCTCCTCTATTATGCCTGGAAATCTTACGCAGGTTCACTTCAGTAGGCCATTACAATTTCTCCTGTACCTAACTTCTCAGTTTTGGGGAACAACCTCAGTACCACGAGACCTCTTTTTGGGTGCTGCCATAACTGGTGAGCACAGTGCTCAGCCATCTTCTCTTGCTGCTTACTTTTACCAGCAGGAATGTAAGGCATGAGAGAATTTTACAGCAAGAATGAGTAAAATGTTAAACTAGCACACACCAGATGACATGGAAGATCAGAAATGCTTGGAATCCTGCAAAGGTCCCTCTGCTTTAGGTAGCCTCCAGGGACTGTTCTCCTGTATGTGAAAGGCTTGTGACTCATATCCTCCAAAGGAGCTCAGTAACACAGTATTTGTTCTATAGCCTCCTCTTCATGCTTGCCGTTAAGTTTGCTTGTTCCCTACCTTTGTGCTGACTCCAGCAGGTTTGATATTAAGCTGTACCATTGCAGTATCTAGAAAATCACAGTGCCACTGCAAGGTACTTACATCAAGTCATAAAAGGTTAATACAGGTCTCAACATCCTTTACAAGTTTCATTTTGACAATTAATTCACTGGATTATAGTGCCTCCAGGTCTATCATAGAATGGTTTAGGTTGGAATGGACCTCAAGGACCTCAAGGATCATCCAGCTATCTGACCTGCTTTCACAATTTCCATAACTGGATTCTACATCTAGAATCACTAGGTGCATCTTAATTGGGCTTCTGACAGTACAGATCAATACATGGAAGAGAACAAGCCAGTAAAGACACTGGCTACATAAGCTACTGCAGTCTTCACAAGCTTTCTAGAATGCTGATGGACATTCAAGTCAAACCCTGTGCCTCAGACAGGATAACAGAGTCCCACATTTTACTATGCCAGAGTCAACCTCAGAATTTGAGCCAGAAGTCAAGCAGAAAGCCCCACTGCACCACTGTACATGTGTACACCCCATCTCATGCACAAAGGCAGTCTTCATCTGAAGAATGGGCAGACAGGTCCAGACATCAGTCCCTATGACTGAACTTTTTGAATGTCATCTTCTAAGAACTACACTGGTTCCACCTCCATTACATGTCCAGGCTTGTTCTTAGGTTAGCTTTGGATTTGTTGGTGCCTGCTGAAATCTGGATGAAACCAGATCATTGCAGTGGGTTTCCACAGCCAGGCAAACTCACTCCCAGGAAGTCCTTGGCACTTTGCAGAGGGGCCCAGGAAGCCAGCATTTAACAGACTGCTGCCAGTTACCAGCTAGATAAAGAGTGCTTCCTGAAGGGAGTAGAGGCAAGAGCACTAGTGTTTCTTCCTGTAGAGCACTTCGAAGTATCTGCACCTAGTAACCTATGGAAGCACAGAACTTCATTCCATTTCTCTGATTGCTAGGAGAAATTACTATACAGCTTTCTGAGAAGTTTCCCTCTGCTGTAACACAACTCTCCCCTCTAAAATTCTAGCAAGTATCTGATGGGCAAATACATATACTCCTCTACATTAACAGAGATACTTCACAGTGAGGAACTAATTACAGTTAAGACACAGATAAATTCCTTTATTGCTGCAAAGCCTCTATATCCCTGTTCTACATTTTCCTTTAATTCTCCAATATTCCTGTATAAAATCTTCCTGTTTCCCTTTAAACTAAGTTAGAATTTTGCAGTCATGATTTTGCTCAATAAAGAATTTGTGACTGATGGAAGACACATCTTAATCTCAAAGGACATGCTGCACTATTGACCATGTTATAACACAAAAAGACATTAGGGCTGAGTAAACCGATTCTCACTATCACTACATTTTATATTGTTTTTGCCTAGCAGAGCACACGTTTGCATAAACATATTCACTAAGAGCAGAACTGGTATGTGCTGCTTCTCTGATATTTCTAGGCAGAGATGCTAGCTTTCCTGAACTGATAAAAGTGAAATAAAGTTTTTAGGTAACTGTGATTAAAATGTAATAGTGGTATAAAACATTTCCCAGCCTTCCCAAAGGAAGCGTCTTATCTCCCTTTGGGAAAAGAAAGTATGTCCCACTTGTGGAAAAAGGATTTCTGCCTTGTGCTTTTGCAAGTTACCAGGTGGTTTTAATTACAAAATGGAACTGATCACCAGATCTCAGAAGTTATTATGGGAGTCTACAGAAGAACTTAGAGCCAATTAACCTTCAAAGCCAGTGCGCTCACCTTCTAACAACTCAGTTGCATGCCACCTTGACTGCATTGTTCATATTATAATAGTACCTAAATAATAATCCATGATTATCTAGGGAATCCAGAGGAAATTAAAAACCACAAACAAACCTAAAAACCTAAGCCCAAACCTTCTGTCTAAAGAAACTCAACCTAGTGAGTTGAAGCTTTCAAGGTTTAATTTACTTTACTTACATTTTGAGACAACACAAGAATTACAAAACAAATTTGTTTCATTTAAAAAGCAGATTCAACTGATAAATTATCTGTATTCCTCTCTAATTCAAAATTTTCTTCCCTGAACTTGCAAAGGAAATGTCTTACTTAAGGATATTGAGGTCAAACGTCTCTTGTATGACTCCTTTCATTATTTCAAAACAGAAGTTGTCTACCCAAGACAAGACTGAAGTATTGTTACTTCTGTTTAACTTAAGGTTAAGTATTAGTTTTACTTCCTCCTCATTTCACTACCTTTATGAACCGTGCAGTTACTAGCCCTCTTCTCCTAATTACACTGCTACCTCCTCTTGTTACCTATCCAATGAACTAAGACTTTTCTTCATTTAGTTACCAGAAAAGCCAAGACATGTTATGGCATCACTATGCCTTGTCATTTTCATTTGTCCAGCTTCTATTAGAGACACTAATAGTCATTAAATCCTCTTTTTAGTTGCCTTGGTTCTCTTTTAAATTTCCCAGAGACCCAAAAATAGCTAACAGAACCAATACAATAATAGCATGCCTTCCCCTCTCCCCCCTTTTGTAAAAGAAAGGAATTAGATGTAGAGACAAAAAGGTAAAAAACTCAAATAAATAGTCTCACTTCTATTTGGAAGTTAAAAAAATCACCAACATTAACAATAAATAGAAGGTATGTAAGGTAGGGGAGTTACAAAGAGGTATGAGGAAGGGGAAAAAAAAAATCAACATACAAAAATATATATATACAACCAGATTGATGGTAGTAGATGGAGGTAGATTTCCAGGATTTGTCCACCATGTGGAAGGATGACCACATGTGTGGTGGTTTGGGTGTTACCTGCCCCATCACTCAGACTAGACTCAGCCAAGCTGGAAATTTGAATGAAGCTTTATATTTATAGCCAATGATCTATGCAGGTGTTACCCTGTACATGTAGATAAGCCAAAAAATGTTTGTATGTACACTGTCTGATGTAAAACTGATAACTTAATATCTTCTAACTCCTTCAGTGGGTTTTTTAAAGTATTATTCTAGATTGTTGTGATGGTTTGGGTATTACCCATCTTCCCATTAGACTAGGCTCACCCAGACTAGACTCAGACAGCTGGAAATCAGAATCACAGAATCATAGAATGGTTTAGGTTGGAAGGGACCTCAAGGATCATCCAGCTCCAAACCCCTGCCATAGGCAGGGACACCTCCCACTAGAGCAGGCTGCCCAAGGCCTCATCCAGCCTGGCCTTAAACGCCTCCAGGGAGGAAGAATCCACAACCTCCCTGGGCAACCTGTGCCAGTG
>WAAF01020450.1:37222-80173 GCA_013400475.1 Tricholaema leucomelas
TAGCACAATATTCAAGCAGATATTTACAATATATACAGCTATATTCAAAAATATACAAGTTATAGAGTAATACAGAAACACAACACTCCTTCCAGAAACCAGAGTCTTCAGGAGGGGCTCCAAACCACCCTTCCACCCCCTTTCCACTCCTCTACCTTACCCCAGACTTTGCCTTACGTTCAAGGTGAGTTTGGATAATCGGCCAAAGGGGTTAGGAAGCAGACAGATTAGTTACAAAAACAGCAGGTTAGAGAGGGAAGGGAGGCAGCCAAAGCCAGAGAACAACTCTGTTATCTATGTCTGTGTTCTTGTTTTCATACATCTCAGCAAGCCTATGAGTGAAGTAGTCATCACCATTGTTTCCTTTTCACAGCCTATAATCTAATTCTTCTCACCAAAAAGATCCTCACTAGCTTCAAACTAGCACATTATGGTAAAATGGGGAAAGCAGGAAACCAATGTGATGCTACAAGCAAGCAGGGCAAGACAGAGAGTGAAAAAGGAATTTCCTCAGTTTTTATAGGGGGCTAGACAGGAAGTGGGAGTGGGCTAACCACTGCATCTGGGGCCAAGTTCAGACCCACCCCCGGGGAGGAGTCAGGAGGACCTGGGGCCAGGTTCAAGACCACTCCCATAGGAGAGTTAACCCTTCATGTTCCACCCCTTGGTTAGACCATTTCCACCTTCCTGCAGACAGTCTCCTCATCAAAAGATAGGAAAAATGTGTCCATGTACATGAGTATTAAGAGTTCTTTAAGTACTCATTGGTCCCCAGCTGTATCTCAAAGTGATGTGCTTCCTTGTTGCAGGTTGATGTGCTGAGGTGTGTGTAGGACAGGAATATGGAGGGAGAATCAGGGAAACAGGAACAGTCCTTTCTCTTAAGGGCAACTCAGAAAACCAGTATTTTCCTCTGGAGGGAAAAATCAGGAGCAGTCTTTTGCTGTAGGGCATCAAGAAACAGGTGTAGGTGAGGTGATGTAGATTTCCTATGGAGGGAAATCAGGAACACTCTTTTGCTGGAGAGCATCAGGAAAAAAAGCAACAGGTGCAGGTGAGATGTTGTAGCCTTCCTCTGGATTGCTGCTTGTGTGGTGTGGATTCTGTTGGTTACCTTGTTGTGATGATGTAGACTTCCTCTGGATTGCTGCTTGTTTGGTGCAGATTCTGTTGGACGCATTGTTGTACTGAGTTAACTAGGAAAAAATCTCTTATAACCACTTATAACTATTATACAATCATTACACAACTATTACACAATATTACATGGAGCTGTGTTACTGACTCTGAGATCAGACCTTTTCAGCCAGAGTGAGGTTTCTCTGGGGAACACACTGAATGGTACCAGTTTCAAGCATTACCCAGTATGTGTAACCAGGACTGTCAGGAGATACTATCCCTTTGATAGGTTTGCCCCCCCAAGAAGGAGGATCAACCCACACAGTTTTCAGAGATTCCTTTCGCAGACCATGGGAAGTCCATCTCCCTCAACTGTGGGCAATAGGGCATACTGAGCAGGACAAGCTCTGTTGACTGATCCCCTGATGTTCACCAGCCAGGTGGCTTCTGCTAGGTGTTTCTCCCAGTGTTTGAAAGTTCCACCCCCCATATCTTTCAGGGTGGTTTTCAGCAGGCCATTGTGACACTCAATCTTTCCTGCAGCTTGTGCATAGTATGGGATATGGTAAACCCATTCTATCCCATGCTCTTTTGCCCAGTTGCTTACGAGGTTGTTCTTGAAATGGGTCCCATTATCTGACTCCATTTTCTCTGGGGTACCATATCTCCACAGGACGTGTCTCTGCAGGCCCAGAAAGGTGTTGCAGGCACTGGCATAAGGTATTGGGTAGGTTTCCAGCCACTGAGTGCTTGCCTCCACCATGGTTAACACATACTGTTTGCCATTTTGAGATTGAGGCAGAGTGATGTAATTGATCTGCCAGGCCTCCTCATATGTGTATTTTGACCACTGTCCCACATACCACAAAGGTTTCATGTGCTCAGCTTGCTTTATGGCAGTGCAGATGTCACAGTCATGGATAACCTGTGCTATGGCATCCATGGGTATATCCTCTCACAAGCCCATTGGTATGTGGCACCTCTTCCTTGGTGGCCAGAAGAGTCATCATGGCCACTGAGCTAAGAACAGGTGACTTTTGTGCTTCCAGTCCAGGTCTATTTGAGAGATGTGGGCAGCCAAGTCAGCTTGGTGGTTGTGCTGTTGTTCTTCAGTGGCTCTGCTCTTGCGGATGTGAGCACTGATGTGTTGGATTTTAACTGGCAGCTTGTCCAGGCATGCAGAAATGTTTTGCCAGAGGTCAGCAGCCTAAAGAGGCTTCCCCTTTCTCTGCCAATCATATTGCTTCCATTCCTTCAGCCACCCCTATAAGGCATTTGCTACCATCCATGAGTTGGTGTAGATGTAGAGCACTGGCCACTGTTCTCGTTCTGCAATGTCCAGGGCCAGCTGGATGGCTTTTACCTCAGCAAATTGGCTGGATTCGCCTTCTCTGTCTCTTGCCGCTGCAACTCTGCATGCAGGGTTCTAGATGGCAGTCTTCCATCTCAGCTTACTGTCTACAAGACAGTAAGATTCATCTGTAGACAAAGTGTATCTCTTTTTGTTATCAGGAAGGTCATTATATGAGCAGGCTTTCTCAGCACTAGTCACTGTCTTCTCTTCTGGTGGCATTCTGAAGTCAGTGCCCTCTGGTCAGTTGATGATCACTTCCATCATACCTGGGCATTCAAGGCTCCCCATTCTAACTCTCTATATTATCAGACCCATCCACTTACTCATGTGGCATCTGTGGCATGGTGTGGAGTTGAGTCTTTCCCTTTAAACATCCAAGTCAGGACTGGAAGTCTTGGAGCTAAAAGAAGTGGTGACTCCATTCCAACACCTGAGAAGAAGCTCGAACTCACTCATAGGCAGATAGAATTTCTTTCTCTGTGGGGGTGTAGTTAGTCTCTGAGCCTCTGTACGCCTTGCTCCAGAACTTGAGTGGATGGCCTCGTGTTTCTCCGGGAGCTTTTTGCCATAAGCTCTAGCTAGGACCATTCTCACTGGCTGCAGTGCAGAGTATGTTCTTAATCTCTAGTCTGGTTTGAACTGGTTCCAAGGTCATAGCATCATTTTATTTGGTAAAATGCCACCTCTTGTTCAGGGCCCACTCAAAGTTATTTCTCTTTCTGGTCATGTTGATGGGCTTCACGATTTGACTGTACCAGGAATGTGGATCTTCCAAAAACCCACAAACCTCAAGAAGGATTGTGTCTTCTTGTTAGTGGGTTCCACCATAGTGGCTATCTCCTTCACCACATCCATAGGGATATGGCAGTGGCCATCTTGCCATCGGACTCCCAGAAACTGAATTTCTCTGGCAGGCCTTTTCACTTCGCTTCTCTTAATGGCAAACTCAGCATCCAACAGGACATTGAGGATTTTCTCACCTTTCTTGAAGACCTTCTCTGCTGTCTCACCCCATACAATGATGTGATTGATGAACTGCAGATGCTCAGGAGCTCCACCCTTCTCCAGTGCAGTCTGGATCATGCTGTTCCAGTGGTACTGGATGCCTCTCCAGGTGAAAGCAAACTGTGGTCTACACTCCTCTGCAATGGGGATGGAGAAGAAAGCATTAGCAATGTCAGTAGTGGCATACCATTTGACCTCCTTCGATTTCAGTTCGTACTGGAGCTCCAACATGTCAGGCACAGCTGCGCTGACTGGAGGAGTCACTTCATTCAGGCCTTTGTAGTCCACAGTCAGTCTCCATTCCCCGTTCTCCTTTCACATTGGCCAAATTGGGCTGTTGAAGGATGAGTGAGTCTTGCTGACGACATTCTGGTTCTCCAGCTGGTGAATCAGTGTATGGGCAGCAGGGAGTCTGTTCGTGTGGTACTGCCTGTGGTGTACTGCAAGCAGCAATTGGTAGTTTTCCATCCTGCACCTTGTGTGTGCCAATCACAGAAGGATGATCTGAAAGGCCAGGCATGACAGATAGCTGCTCTTTGTCTGCAGTCTCTACAGCTGCTATCCCCAAAGTCCACCTGTTCCATTCCGGGTCTTTAAAATACCCCTCTCACAGAAAGTCAATGCCAAGGATGCAAGGTGCATCCGGACCAGTCACTATGGTGTGCTTCTTCCACATGTTCCCTGTGAGGCTTATCTCAGCCTGCAGCATAGTCAACTCCTGTGATCCCCCTGTAACTCCTGAAATTGTTATGGGTTCTGTCCCTCTGTCATTTGAGGGTATCAGGGTGCACTGAGGACCTGTGTCCACCAAAGCTTGGTACTTCTTTGCTTCCAAAGTGCCAGACTATTTCACAAACACATCCCAGTATATTCTGTTATCTCTGTCCTCTGCCTGGCTGGAGACAGGGCACCTCCAACACTGAACATGGTTACCACACGAAGCACACGTATTTGAGCTGCTAGCAGAACCACTCCTTGGGTGAGAGGGTTGCCTGTGGGACACTGGAGCAGCCCCTCTTTCGGAGGAGTTACTCCCAGTGTTTGCACCCTGCAGCTCTCTTACTCTGGCCCATAGAGCTGAGGTGGGCTGGCCATGCCATCTGTCCATGTTCTCACCATGGTCACAGACAGGTCTCCACAGTGAGGCCCAAGATGTCCCCTGACTGGCTTGGGCTGGTCTCCTATGAGGAGGAGGAGCACAGTGATGTGTGTTTCTTACAGTTGAAATATTTACCCATTCAGAAGGTGAAGAGTAAGTGTCCTTCCTCTTCTTCAGTTCAGAGACAGATGCCTTAAGCTCATTCATGTCTCTAATTAGGGTTTCCACAGCTGATATTAGAGCCTTTCTGGAGACACTATCTTCAAACTGCCTCAGATCATTAACAAATTTGTGGATAGTTGGGAGATTGTTAAAGTCTCTGCCCAAAATTAGTCCTCCCAGTGTGTGTGCGTACGTGGAAGGGGCACCTTGAGACAATTTCTTTAACAGAACTTGTTTCAGGAGCCAGGCCAACAGAGACTGGCCATTCGCCCTTGCATAATCCTGTCAGGTTTGCCTAATTTTCTTCTGAGGCATGCTTGTGATGGTGACTACCTTGGTATCAGATTCATTTCTGTCTGATGCATTTTGCTGGGAGGTGCTGGTTCCAGCAGAGCTGCCTTCCATTGGAATCGAAGTCTGGGAGCGGTCTGTCTGTCTTCTGTAGTTTTTTCCTGTGAGTGGTGACAGGAGTCAGAGAGATTGAATGCATAGGAGCAGCTGTTTGGTCAGTAATGACCATGGGCAGAACTATGCTCAGTATGGGACTCGCCCCACTGCTGGCTGCCACGCCGCTGCTCGTGTCTGGGGAGTCAGGTAGGGTTGCAGCTCTGCTACGAGCGCCCATGAGCACTGCCGCACCAGCACCTGCCACATCAGCAGTTGCCGGGCGGGCCTGCCCTCCCCCTGCCTATTTCTTTGCCCAATGTCCTAATTATGGCGGCTACACGTGTCTGCCCCGTGGTCCAAGCTAGGGTAGCGATAATTCCTCCCTTAATCACATTTAAACACAATGTAAAGTACCATCAGGTTGGGGGAAGTACCATTTATCCACCAAAATATCTGGACCTTGAACGTCCCAGCACACATTCTCAGAGTGGTTCTGTGTATCAGATGCATTCCCAAACCCAGTATTTTTTCTAACAGAATCCACTAACGCACAGGTAAGCCTTTAAAATAGTCAAATACCATATCAGCTAGTATCCAAGCCTTAAACACCTCCAGGCATGGGGCTTCAACCACCTCCTTGGGCAACTCATTCCAGACTCTCACCACTCTCATGGTGAAGAACTTCTTCCTCACATGCAGTCTGAATCTCCCCACCTCCAGCTTTGCTCCATTCCCCCTAGTCCTGTCACGCCCTGATAGCCTAAAAAGTCCCTCCCCACCTTTTTTGTAAGCCCCCTTCAGATATTGGAAGGCCACAAGAAGGTCACCTCAGAGCCTCCTCTTCTCCAGACTGAACAGCCCCAACTCTTTCAGTCTGTCCTCATAGCAGAGCTGCTCCAGCCCTCTGATCATCCTCATGGCCCTTCTCTGGACAGGCTTCAGCATCTCCACATCCCTCTTGTCATAGGAGCCCCAGAACTGGATGCAGTACTCCAAGTGGGGTCTCATCAGAGCAGAGCAGAGGGGGAGAATCACCTCCCTCGACCTGCTGGCCACGCTTCTGATGCAGCCCAGGATCTGGTTGGCTTTCTGGGCTGCAAGTGCACACTGCTGGCTCCTGCTGAGCTCCTCATCCACCAGCACTCCAAAGGCCTTCTTCTCAGGGCTGCGCTCCAGCCAGTCAGTGCCCAGCCTGTATTTGTGCTTGGGATTACCTCGACCCAGATGCAGGACCTTGCACTTGGTCTTGTTGAACCTCATAAGGTTGGCTTGTGCCCACCTCTGCAGTGTGTCCAGGTCCCTCTGCATGACATCCTTTCCTCCAGTGTGTCTGCTACACCACACAGCTTGGTGTCATCAGCAAACCTGCTGAGGGTTCACTCAATGACCTCCTCTGGATCTGCTCCATCAGGTCCACGTCCTTCCTGTATTGAGGGCTGCAGACTTGAATGCAGTACTCCAGAGCGAAGTGGCAAAATCACCTCTCTGGATCTGCTGACAATGCTTCTTTTGATGCAGCCCAGGATGTGATTGTCTGCAAGTGCACACTGTCTGCTTACGTCCAGCTTCTCATCCATCTGCGCTCCCAAGTCCTTTTCCTCATCTCCTCGTCTGTATTGATAGTGAAGATTGTTCCAACTCAGGTGCAGGACTTTGCACTTGCTCTATTTGAATCCCATGAGGTTCACCCGGGCCCACCCCTCTAGCTTGTCCAGATCTCTCTGGATGACATCCTGTCCCTCCGACATATTGACAGCACCACTCAGCTTGGTGTCATCTGCAAGCTTGCTGATGGTGCACTCGATCTCTCTGTCTATATCATTAATAAAAATATTAAACAGTACAGCTCCCAGTACAGTCACATGAGGGATACCACTTGTCACTGCTCTCCATCCAGACTTCAAGCCACTGAGCGCTACTCTCTGGATGTGACCATCCAGTCGATTCCTTATCCACTCAACAGTCCACCCATCAAATCTGTGTCTGTATCTCTCCAACTTAGCTAGTAGGATGCTGTGGGAAATTGTGTCAAAGGCCTTGCAGACGTCCAGTCTTATCTACAATTCAATGAGCAAATCATGATATCATCAGAATTTTTACTCATGGATCTATCATCCTCTTTTTTCTGTTTTGGTTACTTTTATAGCAACTCCCTTTGAGACACTAGGATATACAGGTTAAGTTTTAAAGAAATATACAGGAACTAACTTCTAAAAAGAGCATAAACCCTAGTATTTAGTGTGACAGAAGGTAAAAATAAAAGAAAGCTATTTGGCAAGGTTTGAGGTTGGGCTGGCCATTAAATGAATGTCAGATGCTCCTTATTAATTCCTCTTCTCCTTCAATATATACATAAGAAAGGGGAAACTTAGGGGTTGGGAAAAAAAAACTTTAAAACAGCTTTAAGGAAACAGTAATAATAAAAAGAAAAAATATAATAAAATGAACACAATAAAGCCTATACACATACACAAACCCAATATGAAATCCGACAATGGTCACGCCATCACTAATGCTGCAGTGTAGGCAGCGTGTTAAGACCCCAGCTGAACTCACAGATTGGGATCAATGACAAAAGAATGGACAGAATTCTTCTTGGGCACCAGCCACTAAAGATCCTTGTGATCCTTCATAATGAATATGACTTCTATGGTATGGAATACCTTGTCAGTCATTTTTAGGTCACCTATCTTGTCTGCTCCTTCTCGCAAGTCTCATTTTTTTACTTACATTTATGGCACTCCAACATGGCACAGAAGACTAAGGAGGGACCTTGGTTTCTACAGCAGCAAGTATAAGCAAGAGCCTTTCTGTATCCTGTACTCAACACTAGTCAAGGCACATCTTGAGTACTGTGTCTAGTTCTGGGCTTCACAAATGAAGAGAGATGTTGAGATACTGGGACATGCCCAGAGAAGGGTGACGAAGCTGGTGAGGGGCCTGGAACACAAACCCTATAAGGAGAGGCTGAGGGAGCTGGGGTTATCTAGTCTGGAGAAGAAGAGGCTCAGGGGTGATCTCATTACTGTCTACAATTACCTGAAGGGAGGTTGTAGCCAGGAGGGGGTTGGTCTCTTCTCCCAGACAATCAGCAAGAGAACAAGGGCACACAGTCTCAAGTTGTGCCGGGATAGGTATAGGCTGGATGTTAGGAGGAAGTTCTTCCCAGAGAGAGTGATTTGCCATTGGAATGGGCTGCTCAAGGGGGTGGTGGAGTCACTGTCCCTGGAGGTGTTCAAGAAAAGCCTGGATGAAGCACTTAGTGCCATGATCTGGTTGATTGGCTAGGGCTGGGTGATAGGTTTGACTGGATTATCTTGGAGGTCTCTTCCAACCTGACTGATTCTACGATCCTAATCCTCAGCAGTAATTACAAACACCAAGTGTTATCACTTCCAGAAGCAGACAGTGTCTGCAAAAATACACCATTAGCTTCAGAAAGTGAAGCCACTTTACAGCAGCTTAACTGAAAGGAAAAATTACGGAACTTGTTCTGTTTCAGCTCAAACCAGGACACTATTATGGTTTTAACTTAGATGAGGAAGAGACAGTGTCTTCCAGTTCATATGTAAAATGAATAGCATTCCTTATAGGATGAAAAAAAGTCCCGAGAGTGAGAACACAAAGGCTATTTCCAAATTGAGGAAATACTTATCACTAAGATCTATACATATGAGAATATGCCTGATTGTTCTAAATATACCTAATTGGTGTAATAAAGTACATTTATTGAAGGGGAGACATTTGAACTTGAAAGTTTCAGAAATTAAATATTTTGTAATTTTAGAGTAGATCACTTTCCTGACTAAAGTTAGTTGAGAGAAAAAAACTACAAGCACCTATGTGGATAAAGATTTTGATATGCAACTCTGTTGCATCCAAAGTTGTGAAGACCTTGCCACTGAAATAATTAACCAACTGCCCACATATGGGCAGTTAGTTACAGCAGAACTGGCTGAAGACCGGGCCTAGAAAGTGGTGGTGAATGGTGAAGCATCCAATTGGCATCCAGTCACTAGTGGTGTCCTCCAGGGATCAGTGTTGGGCCCGGTCCTATTCAATATCTTTATTGATGAACTGGACCAGGGCTTGAGTTCATCATCAGTAAGTTTGCAGATGACATCAAGCTTAGGAGCAGGTGTGGATCTGTTGGAGGGTAGGAGAGGCCTGAAGAGGCACCCTGACAGGTTGGATGGGTGGGCAGAGGCCAATGGGATCAAATTTAACAAGGCCAAGTGCAGGGTTCTGCACTTTGGCCACAACAACCCCAAGCAGCACTACAGGCTGAGGACAGAGTGGCTGGAGAGCAGACAGACAGAGAGGGACCTGAGGGTGCTGGGAGATAGTAGCTGAAGATGAGCCAGCAGTGTGCCCAGGTGGGAAGAAAAGCCAGTGGCATCCTGGCCTGGATCAGGAACAGTGTGGCCAGTAGGACAAGGGAAGTTCTTCTGCCCCTATGCCCAGCACTGGTCAGGCCACACCTTGAGTGCTGTGTCCAGTTCTGGGCTCCTCAATTCAAGAGAGATGTTGAGGTACCGGAACATGTCCAGAGAAGGGTAGCAAGGCTGGTGTGGGGCCTGGAGCACAGCCCTGTGAGGAGAGGCTGAGGGAGCTGGGGGTGTGCAGCCTGGAGAAGAGGAGGCTCAGGGCAGACCTCACTGCTGTCTACAGCTACCTGAAGGGAGGCTGTAGCCAGGTGGGGGTTGGTCTCTTTTGCCAGGCAACCAGCAACAGAAGAAGGGGATACAGTCTAATGTTGTGCCAGGATAGGTATAGGCTGGATGTTAGGAGGAAGTTCTTCCCAGAGAGAGTGATTTGTCATTGGAATGGACTGCCCAGGGAGGTGATGGAGTCATCATCCCTGGAGGTGTTCAAGAAAAGCCTGGATGAGGCATTTAGTGTCATGGTCTAGTTGACTGGATGGGCTGGATGAAAGGTTGGACTGGATGACCTTGGAGGTCTCTTCCAACCTGGTTGATTCTATGATATTTCTGCATACAAATCACCGCCTTGAGTACTTTGCCAGTCAACGTAATATTTGCTGTGAATGAATGAAAGGAAAACTTCAACAGTCATTTGCTCACTTTTGGGAAGCAGCTAATAATGCGATGCTTAGGAAAAAAGAACTGGGAAATTTTTAGCAGAAAAATGTTTAGGAAACAGCATGCATTACCAAAATCTTATTGCTGAACCAGGTGGTAAAAATCAGTAGTGAACAGGCAACAAATGCTGTTGCCTTCTGACCATGCAAATGAACACCCAACAGCCACTAAAAGAGCAGCCACAGTGGTTTGATGTCTGTGAGCTACAGATTCTACCAAGCATAGAAACCAGAGACACTTTTCCTCCCTGCTGCTGACGTTAGTAGACTTACTAATACAAAATCAGTGATTCTTCTAAGTCTTTTGATTTGTTATGAATTTTTCATACATATCTGGAATGTTGATTCTTAGTTTATCTCTAAATTCTAAAAAAAGTAAGTTACACAAGATCTTATCTGTATGTGGTATACTCTCTCATCTTGTAGTCATAAAGGAAGGCAAATCCCAGGAAAAATGCTGTGTTGTACTTAGAAAGGAAAATGGCCACTGTGAATGTATTCTGAGGATAGCAAAACCAGGTTACTTAATGAGCTTTTAACTTAATTTTTGTTTGTTTGAACTTGTTCTGTAAGAACAAAGAATGTTGGGGGAGTAGGTCTCTAGGAAAAATGAGATTAAAACCCTAGGAGAAAAAAGCAATGTATTTAAGTGTCTAAGCATGCAATTAAAACCACAATATTTTGCTGCTTCCATAGTTTTAGATATTATCACGGTAATTTTGAGAGTTACAGAAGTTTACAGAAATTTTATATTCAGTTTAGAATTGGATCACCAATGTGCCATCTTTTTCCTCCTTGACCCTCAAACTAAAGAAATACATTACTTATATGATATTCCAAATAGCACTGGTTCAACTTGAAAGATTCACAAAGAAGATTGCAAGAGTGAAAAAAATGAAGTCTCCAATGGAAACTATATGAGACTGGTCAATCAGGCAAAAACAATGAGCTTAACTGCAATGCAAATAGTTTGCTGAGCGTCATGCTATCAAGCTAATGAAATACACATTGTTGAAGGCAATACCTGCTTCCACTCAGTGGATGTTACTGTGTACAGAAGACACAGACAGCAATCTTGCTGCCAAAAGAACTCCCATTCCATGGAGAAAGGGCAAGGATGCAGAACAGCCCCATTCCTCTTGCCACTGTCCATGATTATGGGGTGTTCCTTAGAGCTTTCAAGTTCAGACACTGGCCTGATTTCATATGGACTGATTACAGAGCAGAAAGAAAGTACCACAGGAGCAGCAATACAGTCACAGTACTGTTACAGACAAAAAGAATGGGAGAGTACTATCACGTGGGGAGATTTTGGTGTGCATTCATGACACATTTGAAGATCTCCAAACGGAACTTAAGAGTAGTAGATATTCAGATGGGAATGTAAGGAATGTAGTTCTACTTACAGAGTGTTACTTAAACATTTAAAGTATCCAAAATTGACGACCTAATGTAAGTGTGTCCTTCTGGAACTAGAAAGTGAGTCCAGACTACAAGTATTAAAGCAAACCACCACATGCTGGACTGGAAGTGTAAAAGTATGTTCTAACATAATAAAGCAGTATCATGCATGTACATGCTACAGAAAAGATGAAACTCCAAAAACTGCATTCTGCATTCCAGTTTTCTTTTACAATTTATACTGTAAATCTACACATTAGCAAAACCATGCAACATTAAAGTATCCTTATAAGGCAATGGAAATATGATTTACCAAAGACAGTATACAGGAACACATAATCTATGTAAAAAAAATCACACAAACAGGAAAAAGAAGGAAAAGATACAAGTGCTGCTCAAGCTTCTGGTACCAAAAGCAAACTGTCTGCACAAAATCCTTTTTCTAAAGCACACTTAGGTGATAGAGAGCAAGTACAGAAACAGTGTAGCAATTATACAGAGTCAGGCATACAAATTATGTAAAGACATGAATGTCTCACCAGCAGACACTGAAAAACTGTAAAGGGTGAGTAATATTTAACTTCTAAACTTGCAGTCACTAAGGAACTTAAAGCCAGACTTGAAACAATGCAGAAGTATTCTCTGCTCACACATTTACCTCATTTTGTTAGCAATAACAAATTTGGACAAAACCAAAAACTAAAAAAAAGGATATGAAAGTTTGGTTTACCTTTCAACAAGGCGGAACTGGGAAAAAGTCTGTTCTCTGTTATGTAAATTAAAAAACCCCAAAACGCACATGAAAAAGCATTTACACCAACATAAAACACATCAAAACTTGCTAAACTAACCTTCGCTTAGAATCTCTACTTCCCCTCTGTTCTTACCTCCAAATCAATAACCTGTGACCAGGCTATTCCTCTATATCCATAATATCGACAATGAATAAAAGTAGCAACAACAACAACAAAAACAAACAAACAAACAAAACCACAAAAAAACCCAAACCAAAAACCCAAACAAAACAACAAAAAACCCCCAATAAACCTGAAAATGCTGAATTTTCCTTCTAACCTTTGTAGTACATTGTACAACCAAAAATACATCCAGAAATCTTAAGGAATTCTCAGGTTATTATCTAAGTTGTTTTGGGGTGGTAAACAACATCATTCAGTCATGCTGTCTACAACTACCTGAAGGGAGGTTATAGCCAGGTGGGGGCTGGTCTCTTCTCCCAGACAACCAGCAACAGGACAAGGGGACACAGCCTCAAGTTGTGCTGGGGGAAGTATAGGCTGGATGTTAGGAGGAAGTTCTTCCCAGAGAGAGTGATCTGACATTGGAATGGGCTGCCCAGGGAGGTGGTGGAGTCGCCATTCCTGGAGGTGTTCAGGAAAAGACTGGATGATCTTGGAGGTCTTTTCCAACCTAGTTGATTCTACTCTATTCTAAATGGTGAGTCTCAGAAAAACTGTCTATTTTTAAAAAACAAACACACACACATTCCTCCCCAGGTCTCTGGAGCTACTTACAGTTCCAGAATAAGAATGACATCTGTTTTGTTCTCATAAACATCATGCAATGTGATCACATTAGGATGTCGAATCTCTTTTAATATGCTGACTTCTCGCTCGATATCTTCCCGGCTGACTCCACGACGGCTGGATTTAGTTCTCCGTTTCTTGATGAATTTTGCTGCAAATTGCCGACCGGTGCTTTTCTCGCGGCATTTTTTCACTACAGCAAACTGCCCACTGAGGAAGAAGGGAAAAAAAAAAAAAAAAAGAAACAAGGAGATGAGTGTTTACTTCAAGGACATTCAAGAGTAGAAATTTTTAGTGGTGCAAAAGAGCTGTACCTCTTGATTGCCAACTTGACTCATGTATATGACTGTTTTTTATGCAATTGTGCTACTTTGAGACTAGCTGGAATATTCTGGTGAGAAAAATTAGATTATAAAATGTGAGAATTATAGGCTGTGAAAAGGAAACAATGGTGATGTCTACTTCGCTCATAGGCTTGCCGAGATGTATAAAAACAAGAACACAAAACATAGACAATGTAGTGGCTCTCTGTTGCAGCTGGTGCCTGTATTTTTCTCCCTTACCTGCTTCCTGTGTAACTAATCCTTCTGCTTTCTAACTCCCCTTGCTGAACCTCCAAACTCACCTTGTATGTAAGGCAAATTCTGGGATAGGGTAGAGGGGAAGAAAGGAGGTGAAAGAATAGAATCAATCAGGTTGGAAGAGACCTCCAAGATCATCCAGTCCAACCCATCACCCAGCCCCATCCAGTCAATTAGACCATGGCACTAAGTGCCTCATCCAGTCCTTTCCCGAACACCCCCAGGGACGGTGACTCCACCACCTCCCTGGGCAGCCCATTCCAATGGCAAATCACTCTCTCTGTGAAAGGGTGGTTGGGAGGGGCTCTGTATTTCTGTATCACTTTTAACTTGTGTATTTCTGTATATAGCTGTATATATTGTAAATATCTGTTTGTATGTTGTGCTAAGCTGTAAATATAAAGCTTTGTTTCTTAATTTCCAGCTGGCTGAGTCTAGTCTGGGTGAGTCTAGTCTAGTGGGGGGGTGGGAAACACCCAAACCGTCACAGCAATCTAGTATAATACATAAAAAAAAACACTGGAGGAGTCAGAAAAGATTAAGTTATCAGTTTTACATCAGACAGTGTACATACATACATTTTTTGGCTTACCTACGTGTATAAGGTAACAATGGCATAGATCATTGGATTTTTGACATGTGCATTGGGGATTACTGTAACAGTAGTAACTTCTGGATTTCTCCCTCTATACACGCATTGAGGATAGTTTAAAAAAATCATTTTACAAGAGAGACACTCCCTAGTCTCTTCTAGCATACATGATCAATCAGTCAATATTCACTTCATTCCACCCTCATGTCTGTTTTGCTTTTTAAGTTTTAAAATCAGTACTGGGTCTCATGACACTGTTTTGTGCACCAGTTTTAAAAGCACTGATAAAATACAGTAATATAAAGAACTACAGTTCTTGAATTATCTTGTTACATAGGAAGAGATTGAGGATGAGAAGTGTTGAGGCACTGAAAAACAGAATCCTGTGATTATGTTACAAACCAGAAAAAATCAAAGAAGCTGCTGACTCCAGTCATGTAAGCTTGTTGCTACTCAATGTACACATTGATTGAGATCATGAATCTCCACAAATTTAATGCTGAGTAAAATGAAAACAGTGTAACAACTGATAATTTTTCATTTTAAATGACCTTAATTTTTTGCTTTAGACTCTCTAGTTTTGTTCTTGGTTTATTTCACTGTACAAAAAGATAATGAAGTTTTCTGAAGTTAGTCAATCCTGTTAACCAAGGAAGTGGTGTCTCCTAAAGCAGATTTAGAACAGCAGTTAAATCAAAGGTAAACCTATTAGGCTTCACTCTCTACACAGCCATGTAACATGTAGGCATGTATAATACCATCCATTAAGAAGAGCAAGGCCAGCAGGTCAAGGGAGGTTCTCTTCCTCCTCTACTCTGCCCTAGTTGAGACACCAACTGGATTACTGTGTTCAGTTGTGGGCTCAGTTCAAGACAGACAGGGATATACTATCGAGTGTCCAATGGAAGGCTACAAGAATGGTTTAGGGCCTGGAATGTGTCTTATGAGGAAAGGCTGAGAGACCTGCAGCTGTTTAGTCCAGAAAAGACTGAGAGGAGATCTTGTTAATGTTTACAAATATCTGAAGGGTGGGTGTTAAGAAGAAGGGGACAGTCTCTTTTCAGTGGTGTCCAGTGATAGGATGAGAGGCAAAGGATACAGACTGAAATACAGGAGTGCCAGCTTAACATAAGGAAAAACATCTTTACAGTGAGGGTGACAGAGAACTGGAACAGGCTGTCCAGAGAGGTTGTGGAGGCTCCTTCTCTGCAGACTTTCAAGACCCCCCTGGATGTGTTCCTGCATGACCATTCCTAAGTGATCCTGCTTTGTTAGATCCCTTCCAACCCCTACCATTCTACAGTTCTGTGATTACTTGGAAGAGGAATTAACCTGGATTAGTCATTAAATAATTACAACAGATTTCCAGGAGGATGCATCACCAAAAAAACGGCATCACATAAAGTGCCAGGTGGGATTCAGTCAAAGCTATACATCTCATGCATGAACTCAATGCATAATACTACACCAATATGCACAGCACTGGCACCAAACAGGAGAAATTGGAAGCCATTGTAAAGCAGGCAAACTGTGACATAATTGCCATCAGAAAAACAAAGAGAATGATGCATGCAACTAGAGTGTCCCTCTTCAGAAGAGACAGGCAAGACACAAGTCGCAGTAGGGTAGCCCTCTATGTCATGGAGTATTTTGATTGTCTAGACCTTAATGACCGTAACAATAGGGTTGTTGAGTGTTCATGAATAAGAATCAGGGTGGAAAGGCCAACAAGGTGACCCAAACAGGATCTAGAGACAAAATATTATATAAACAGCTGGGAGAAGCTGCTAGCATTTTCCTCATGGGGAATTTCAACTTACAAGACATCTGCTGGAAATAAAATACAGTCAAGTGGAAACAGCCTAGAAAGTTTCTGGACTGCGTGGAAGGTAACTTCTCGGTGGAGTTGGTGAGTGAGCCAGGTAGGGAAGACACCCCACCGGACCTTCTATTTTCTATCAGAGAAGGGCTTATGGGTGATGCTGTGATTGGAGGTTATCTTGGGCACAGAGATCATGAAACTATAGAAGTTTTCAATTCCTGGAGAAGTAAAAGAAAGTCAGCAGAACTGTAACCTTGGAATTCCAGAGGGCAGACACTGGTCTGTTTAGGAGAAGTGTAGACAGAATTCCTTCAGAGGAAGCTCAAGGGCAAAGTCGTCCAGGAAGGATGGACACTGTTCAAGAAGGAAATCTTGAAGATGCAGAAGCAGGCCATCTCTGTGTGCCATAAGATGAGGTGGCAGTGAAAAAGACTGGCCTGGCTGAACACAAATGTTGCCTGAAACTCAGGAAAGAAAGGGGAGTTTATGACCTTTGGAAGAAGTGGCAGAAGGCAACCGTCAAGGAGAAAATCAGAAGGGGCAAAGCCCAACTAGAACTCACTCTGGTTACTGCCATAAAATACAATTAAAAAATGTTTCTACAAATATTATGACACAGTTGCCATCACAGAAACATGGTGGGATGAGTCACACGACCGGAGCACTGCAATGGACTGACACAGGCTTTCCAGGAAAGACAGGAAAGGGAGAAGGGTTGGAGGGGTGGCCCTATATATTAGGGATGCTCTTGATGCCATGGAATTTGAGATTAATAATGATTGGATTGACTGCCTATGGGTAAAAATTGGAGGGAAAGCCAAGACTGACAGGCTGGTTGGAGTCTGTTATAGACCACCCGATCAGAAGAGGAGGTGGACGTAATATTCCATAATCAACTGCAAGATGTCTCAAGATCGGCAGCCTTCATTCTTGTAGAGGACTTTAACCTGCCAGATATCTGCCAGGAACATAACAGAGCAGAGAGGAGGCAGTCCAGAGGTTCAGAGTGTATGGAGGATAGATTCTTGTCACAGCTGGTGTGCCAGCCTACCAGGGGTGAGGCTCTGCTCGACCTGCTGTTTACAAATAGAGTGGAGCTGGTGGGAGATGTGGAAGTCAGAGGCTGTCTGGGGTGCAGTGACCACAAAATAATAAAGTTTCCAATATGCGGTGAAGCTAAGAGGGGCATCAACAAAATGTCCACACTGGACTTCTGGAGGGCAGACTGCATCTCATGCAAGGAACTAACTCAGAAGGTACCTTGGTAAACAGTCTTTAAGAACAAAAGAGTCCAGGAAGGTTGGACCTAATTCAAGAAGCAAATCTTGAAGACTCAGGAACAGGCTGTCCTGACACGCCAAAAGCAGAGCTGGCAGGAAAGACGACCAGCCTGGATGTGCGAGGGACCTGTGAAGGAATTAAAGGGAAAAAAGAGAGCGTATCACCTTTGCAAAGACAAGGAGATAACTCGGGAAAAGTTTAAGGATGTTGCTAGGTCATGTAGGAAGTAAATCAGAGAAGTAAAAGCCCACTTAGAACTTAGACTGACCACTTCTGTGAAGGATAATAAAAAATGTTTTTATAAACATACTAATGGCAAAAAGAGGGGGAAGGAGAACCTCCACTATTTACTGGACATGGACAGGAATGCAGTAACTAGAACCAAGGTAAAGGTCAACTTACTCAACACCTTCTTTGCCTCAATTTTCAATAGTAAGACAGGTTGTCTTCAGGACAGCTGGCCTCCAGACATTGTACATGGGGTCAGGGAGTAGAACAGCCCCTTGTTATCCAGGAGGAAGCAGTAAGGGACTTGTTAAGCATCTTGGATCCATTCTGTGCTGACGAGGGAGCTGGTAGATGAACTCAGCAAGCCACTCTCAGCTCACTGGAGAGGTCCCTGAAGACTGGAAGCTGGCCCGTGTGGTGCCCATCCACAAGAAGTGTCAGATGGAGGACCCAGGTAATTCCAGACCTGTCAGCCTGACCTCAGTGCCAGGCCACATAATGGAACAGATCATCCTGAGTGCAACCACAGGGCACTTAGAGGATGGCCAAGGGATCAGACCCAGATAGCATGGATTTAGGAGGGCCAGGGCCTGTTTGACCAATCTGATCTCTTTTTATGACCAGGTGACACAACTGGTGCATGTGGGAAAAGCTATGTATGTAGTCTACTTGGACTTTAGCAAGGCCTTTGACACCATCTGCCACAGCAGACTCCTGGCAGTCTGGGGCTTGGACAGGGGCACTCTCTGCTGGGTTAAGAACTGGCTGGCTGACCAGCCCCAGACAGTGGTGCTGAATGGTGTCACATCCAGTTGGCAGTCGCTCACTAGTGGTGTCCCTCAGGAATCATTGCTGGGCCCCATCCTGTTTAATATCTTAACTGATGATCTGGATGAGGGGATTGAGTCCACCATCAGTAAATTTGCAGATGACACCAAGCTTGGAGTGAGTGTTGAACTGTTATAGGGTAGGACAGCTCTGCAGAGGGACCTGGACAGACAGATAGGTACAGTCCAGTGCCATGAGTTTTAACAAGACCAAGTGCCAGGTTCTGCACCTGGGCCACAACAGTACTAAAGACTGCAGAGAGAGCAGCCAGGCAGAGAGGGACTTAGGGGTACTGGTCGACAGCCAACTGAACATGAGCCAGCAGTGGGCTCAGGTGGACAAGAAGGCCAATGTCATCCTGGACTGTATCAGGAACAGTGTGGCTAGCAGGGAGAGGGAAGTCATTCTGACCCTGTACTCAGCACTGGTTAGACCACACCTTGAGTACTGTCTCCATTTCTGGGCCACTCAACTTAAGAAAGATGTTGAGATGCTTGAACCTCAGTGGGAGAGACAGGCAACAAGGCTGGTGAGGCGGTGTGCTAGGGGGCTGGAGCACAGCCCTGTGAGGAGTGACTGAGGGAGCTGGGGTCGTTCAGCCTGGAGGAGAGGCTCAGGGGAGACCTTACTGCTCTCTAGAACTACCTGAAGGGAGGTTGTGTCAGGTAGGGGTTGGTCTCTTCTCTGAGGCACCCAGTGACAGAGCAAGAGGACACATTTTCAAGCTGTGCCAGGGCAGGTTTAGGCTGGATGTTAGTGACTGGCATGAGAACAGGCTGTCCGGGGAGGGGGTGGAGTCACCTGACAAGCAATCACTTTTTACTTCCCTTTGGTCCATAACACAGTCACCTGACTGGCTTTTAAGCTAGAAGCCTAAACTGGCTGACAGGGGAAGAAAAAACCCCAAAAATCTGCTTTTGATTCCTCCATGGGTTTGAGTGTTAAATGGCTAATTATTCCACTACTGAAGTATACCTTTAAAGTCTGGCAAAAGCTACTGCTTCATTAAAAAAAAAAAAAGCCACAAACCAAACAAACACAAAACTAACCTCACAATGCAACCAAATAAAGACATCAAAATATTACAGACTAAAATAAATTACTCCTAACATAAGCTCTGGAGAGGCTGAGACTGAAAAGTAGCTGTAACATACATGGACACAGAATACATTTTGACACTGAAGAAAATTTAATTGCAAAAGCTGTCTGGCATTGAGAATTGTCTATGTTCTACTGACAATGCATGCATCTTTCACACCTGAAAAATGTTGATATTTGAATTTCCAGTCTTTAGCTCATGACGGAATTCCTCCTGTAGTGCTTCTTCACTGGAGAGAGCAATGCATTTTGGGCTTCTCTCTAAGTAAGAAATATTCTACATGTCTTTTCAAACATGCAGTGGCTGTGGACCTGTAAGCTACAGAAAGATGATTTTTCCATAAAATTATTCACATTTTAATTACGTCATTCCCTAAAGCCAGTTCATGCTTCCAATGCATTTAAGCCTAAGGCTGTTCAGTTTTATTTTAGCAATGGGTCAAGTAGGATATTACAGGATGGGACTGACCTACTGAAACAAAGGGGGCCAGGTGAAACACGTAGATCTCTTCAGTCCTAAGTTATATAAGTTTTTTTTTTTTCAGTCTTCCTACATTTTCTCGAACTACAGCTACCTGTTCTAAGGATGTCTGGAACTATCACAGTTTAAAAAAGAAACCCACAATATAAAAGTGTTCTCAGAAGACCAATAGCTTGTTTAAAATTACACAACTTTACAGACTGTACATTTACTACAATGTTGGACTCCAGAAATCTTTGATATTACAGAAGACTGAAAGAAAGTTATCAACTAACAAGCACCTAGAATAAGACCCAGTTATACATCAAATTACTTTCTTATTGTTGCCGCTGTGGTATTAAGCACATAATTTCATAATTAGCTGTTTGTTTTTAAATGCCATACATGCAGATCACACTTAAGCTGCAATCAAAGGGGATATTTCATGCCTCAGATCCATCCTAAACCACATTTTACAACTCTCTAAACTCCTGTTTTACAGGTAAGAGGTGTAAATGAAAAGCTATTTACTGGGCTTTAACACATAAGACTGCAGCAATAAGCTGATTTAAGTAAAGTCTGCATGAGCTAACACATTTGTACTAGTAATAGTCTCTCATGGATCCTATAGTTACAGATCCAGTATTCTTAGAGCCAGAAAAGTCTTTTTTTCCCCCTCTTTCTTTTTTCTTTTTTTTTTTTTTTCCCAAAGTTCCATTGCTTTGGTAGGTTTAGTTAAGAGTGGGGTGAAAAAATGGCTGCCATTGTAGCAGACAATTACACATGACACAAAAAATCACAGAAGTAAATCACAAACTCATGCTTAACAACACATCTGACTTTTTTTTTTCCATCTAGAAGAATCACACTGAACAGCAAAATGGGGTGACAGCTTGGTGTGAGAACAAATACTTCTGCTAATAACAGTAATTTGGTTTGTGATCTTGTAATTCTTACATAACTAGCAGTTAATTATTATCCTAAATCCACTCTTCTGGGGACACCTGGCACATTATCTCCACATCCAGTGATTTTTCAGACTTGCTTCAGAAACAAGTACTTATTCTATTACCTAATCATTACATTTCTCCATCTCTTTCACATGATAAGGAGACACACACTGCCCTTTTATACCTGCGTATATACATATATATATGTATGAAAGCATTGTGCAGAGAAGTGACGGAATCACTGATTTAAAAAAGCAGGTACACTCCCTCCTTTTATCAGTTCTGTAATCCCTCTAAGCCAGGACAACTAGTCATTTGCATGAATCATGTAGTTTCAACAACAGAGACAGACATTTTAGACTCAAAACCAAACCAAAACAAATAAATACTTTCATTTATTTCAGAAGGATGATCACAGTGGTTAGAGGAGTGGGAGACACTTTGTATTTGTCACCACTTCCAGCATTCTGCCTTGGCTTTTCCAAGCTAGCTCCTATGGTAAGGAGTGTAACTCTTGCCAAGGAACCCTCTGAAAGAGGTCCCAGATGGACACAACACTTATCACCACAAGCATGCATGGAATAGGCAAGCATGGAAGAATTTTCCATGCCATCTTCTGAGGACTTTATTTAAAAGACAAATTTTAATGAAAGTAGGTGGTAGGAACAAGGAAAAGATGTTACATGGACATCAGAGTGATAAGATGTCTTGGTTAATTTTTGACACTTAGGCAACTTTTTCCTCTAAAAAAAATATTATTCATTAATTAACTCAGAAAATGTAACATATTAAGATCAGATTTCTTTCAATATTTATTTGCGGCTTCCTGTTTAAGAAATTATACTAACCCAACAGAAAGAAACTTACATAACACTATTAGATTATCTCAAGAAAGAAACTGCAACTCAACTCTAAAGCCATTTGTTTTCCCGCAGCAAAGCAGTCAGTATCAGACTGATATTGAAATAGGTATTTCTGTCATTTCTTAGAGGTCTGCAGCCCTGAAGGCCAACTGAGCAGTTGATGTCCACCCCCCAAGAGCCTCTCAAGTGCCACTCAGCTCAGTCAGTCACCACTGCTATTCATCTACTGCTGCCTGTCATAAAGAGCATTGAGCTGCTTCTGCTAATAAGGTTAACTCTTACAAACCTCTCCAATAAGGGTCCTTTTCAAAGGAAAAAAAAGAGCTCTCCACAGACTGAAGTGACATAGCTACATTAAGTCCCTCTCCACCTTTCAAATCAAAGCAACATTTTTTGTTCAGCTACAACATCAGATTGGAGGCAACCTCTTTCCTCTCCTTAGTCTCTCCCCGTGTATGGTCTTGCAAAAGACAGTACACTTTATTAAGCACTTGAGAAACTCTCATGCATGCATAATATTTACAGTACCACAGCTGAGAGTCACTATCTAATACAGTACTGCAGCTGAGAGTCACTATCACAAAGCACTTACACTTACCCCATTCAAGATAGAAGCTATTACCAGAATTAGTGGGGTGGGGTAAACCATGGTTAATAACTTAATAGAGCACTTCAAGCAGACCTGACTAGGAAGCAGTAGTGTTTTCTATCTACCAAGCTCAAAAGACAGTCTATTTCATGGAACAGCAGCTTTCGTGCTAGCTGCCAGCATTAAGCCTCAAAGAAAAAAAATATTGATTCATTATGGCAGTTAGAGACAGTGGGATACTCTAAAACAAGCTATCTCGCCAGACAGTTTCTCCAAATGGCCATAAACATATTTTCCTTGCAGAGGGCATGTTAGGGAACATAACACAATCCCCAAATTATGCTTTTAATGTTGCAGCCAACCAAAAAGTACTAGCAGATAGAAAGTGAATACAGGACTGACTGATAAGCACGCATGTTCATTTACTCCGAAAGTAACAGTGCTCACAGTGTTTGTAGCACTTCCCTTGACCTGCCATGTTTAGTTCTCTAGCACAGATGCTGGGAGAATGCCGTAAGCATTGCTTAGCTGCAAGCTCTCCAAGTACAAGCCTTCTAAAGAAACATCAAACAATGTAATGTTGAGAACATGGATGCTAGACAGATTAAATAGTTTTTTTCCTGTGTGTTTGGGGGTTTTCTTTGTTTGGGTTTTGGTTGGGCTTTCTTTTGTTTGTTTGCTTGTCTGCTTTTTTCTTCCTTAAACAGTTCTAATAAAACAATTTTTAATATAAGTAACAATCTCACATATCAAGTGCTGACATACTCACACCTCTCTCAGTTAACAGTAGAGCTGTCTGTTTTGTAGACATGATGGAGAAACACAGTGAGTCTAAGTGGCATCACTCAAAAGTACTTGACTGCTCTTGTAATGTGAAGAAACAGCAACTAATTACTTGGCAGGAGAAAGAGCCATAAGTACCTCAAGCCTATCAATCACCACACAGTTTCAGCTGCACAGAAATCCTTATTACAGGAAACTACACTGGCCATAGGACGTTAGCAGCAGTAACTGGAGACACACAAAAAGAAAAGTGGCGAGAAGTTAAGTGTCATACGGCATTTATACTAAAAAGAAAATATTCCTCAATTGCTATATATCTGACTCCTCCTAGTACAGGAAAACAAACACAAGAACTGAATTGAACTTGACCATGAAACTACAAACACAAAGGCAGAGGAGTAAGACATTGTGTAATTGTGCAGTACACTTCCAGTGTAATAGTAGTTACAATAGAGTTGTAAGTTATAGCCATCGGTAAAATTCATGCTGATTCACTTGCCTTAGAAATATTTTAGAAAAGCAGCAAAGCCAAAGAGAGCAAGAACAGTATGGAAGCAGGAAAGCAGACCATTTTACAAACAAATGTACTGACAACTGGTATTTTCTGACTTCTGAGTCCCCTGTTACATGCAGATGTGTTTATATACGTATGAATTCTCTATGTCCCTTAAATTCCCTTTCCTACTTCCTTAGTTAGGAGTATCTTTTGGTGTCGAATGCTTCAGGAGTACCCTCATCACAATATAGCGGCTCAAGGCATGTGACAGTAAGTTTACCTTTCAGTATGACTACATCAAATATTTCATTAAATGTTATTGTACTGAAACATTCAAAGTATAAAAAGAACTTCTTCCCTCATATAGTATTTTCAGAAAAATGACCACATACCTTCAAAATAATTCCAGTGGAGCCACTAGTCATATAGGAGGACGTAACAGCACAGTAAAGAGCTTTATGTGTGACAGAGCATGAGAAAGATATCACATTGTTTACTGCTTATTATTTCTTCAGTGCTCTCAGTTGGGAGAGTGGGGCAAGGAAGAGAGAGAAAGGGAGAAGCGTTGCAGAGAGAGGAGGAGAAGGGGAGTGAGATGAGAAATAGGAAAGACTGTTTTGTCTCTGTACACATATGCATGGGTAAACACTGGTAAATGGAAGACTATGCCACAGTATGTTTTCATGATGATAGTTTATAATAGAATTTCATCACTTTCTGGGCTACATGTTTAGAAAGGCAAGTGATCAAGGGTGTAACTGCCATTTCCCAGGCTTGCTATCAATCATTTCCCAGATCATAATTATTATTATGTACAGATTCAGTCAAGATGGTATATCAATGAAGATGGCTCCCCAGAATAGCAATTACTGTTAAGCATGAGCAGATTAATCAGAAGACTGTCTCTCAGAAAAGGGCATGGAAAAAAAGAGCTAGATGTAGAATATTTTTTAGTGTATTGCACTGACATGTTAAGTAAGATCAAGAACACCAATACACCTTCCCACAGCTCTTCCCCAACACCTCACCTAAAGGGACGAGGTTGATCTGCTTGGGATTTTGTCATTCTAGTCAGAGAACTATGACAAACTTTCACCAACATAGTTAATGAGAAACAAGTTGAATTGTTGGAGCATGTGTGCACGCACACACCTGTGCATACATTTGCTGAGCTGAGCAGTACTTATTAACTAGTACAGTGCTTTGTTCAGAAATGATGGGAAGTGTATCCTTACATTTCAACAATTTGACAGTAAACTTTGACTGCAGATGACTGAAGAATCGTTCATATTTAGCCCAGAAAAAAATGTAATCCCCTTAATTTCATGATATGGAACAAAGGACGAGTTGAAAAAAAATCCAGTTATTTCCCTCATGTTTACCTACAACACATGGCAATGCTTTCACCCACTCTGCATACATATCAATATGTATACATGACAAGAGCACTGTAAAAGCAGGATAAAAACATTAAAATTACTGCATATTTTGTTTATAGTTTATTTTACACACACTATACTGCAGAGTGTATAGATTTGATGTATTCTAGCTTTATAATAAGTACCTCAGTTACTTTCCTTGAAAAGGATTTTAACTGGAAATAAAGAATTTTGAAAAAGAAGAGAGTCAACAAGCCTGCAACATTTGCAGCTTGCTGATATACTGGGCCGAAGAACTAATGCCTAGCTAGCCCTTGCCAAATATGGCTGCTATGCAACCAAGTGAGAGTGCAGTCCTCTCTTTAATCTGAGGAGGAGTGCTCCCACATTTTTCCCCCTTTATGGAAGGATTTGTTTCAAGGAAGGGTTCTAAACTGAACAAGATTTCAGACTGCAGAATGTGTTCTACTTGCGTAACACCAGGTCTCCCTGCCATGTTGCAAGTTCACCTGCTCTGCATGATGCCCAAGTGTTGGTACATGACTTCAGAGTAGAGAGAAGAGTGGATGGAATCATGAAAAGCAAAGTTAGAAATGCAATACTGTGTGATTCAATGTGCAAATAATTTTGAAAACACCTGAACAAAACAGCAGTGTAGATTCTGTTTGAAACAGAGCATTCTTGCATTTTCCTTATGTAGGTCACCTTCCTGATAATTAGATGTGACTTGAACTGTGGTTTACTTTGCTTTAAAGGAATGTTCAAAAATGAGGAAGAAGAATACAGGAGTTACAGCAGACAATGGAATGCTCTGTACAAACCACGTAAGAAGTTTTTGAGTACACAATACTTCAACAAATATTTATCACCTAAACTGAACTGCCACACAAAGCATGTACTTGTGAGGCAGGTCAAAGCTTACCAAGACGTGTCATCACTGTTTAAAAATACTAAACAAAGTTTACCTTGGTCTTTAAATAAGAAATAACATCCACACACTCAGATTGGCAAGTAACAACTCAGTAGTATAACAGATTTCAGTGAGTTCTTCAAAAGCCACCTGCTCAGAAGGAAACACTGGGCAGTAAAAATTCAGTCTTAATGCCTCTGCACAGTCCTTAAGCTTAACCTCTAAAACTGCCTAAATGGTGCATCTCTATAAACTAGTCTTGAATTCAGCTTAACATTTTTATTCGTTTTTCATCTTTTTTAAGGGATAGAAAAATCTCCTATGACTCAATTTCCCTCAGTGTAGATGTAAACAAAACAGTGTAGATGTAAACAGTAAAACAATTTTCAGTTTTATTTTCCCACAGTGTCTTCAAATTTTTTCTGGCATTAAAAAGAACCAGATTTTCTTTTTTCATAGTCAGTAAGAGAGGCATTTATATAAGTTAGATGCAAAGTAAGTTAAAAAAACCCCACATATACAAAATCATTACAATATGACCAAGACACAACACAGAACAAGCTCATACAAAACTTTATGTAAATGTAAAAGACTTAACAGTCGTGCATATTTTAAAAGACTTAAGCATTCACACAGAAGTCTTAAGTGTTATTTCTTTGTGTAGTATTTATCTTTTAAGCACCAATATACAGAATCAGGTTAGGAAGCACTTGAGGACTCCTGGAAATAACTGTACTCTATTACATGTAATACTGTGCTTTTCAGCAAAGACCTTTGAATAAAATGCTTTATTACTTTAAACATACAGCTGCAACCACCTCATGAGTTTACTACACCTGTTAATTAGAAAAAAATATCAAAGACCTTGGCAGGTCCAAGACTTAAGAGAGACTGGAGGATGGCACCTCCTACCACTCGCCCTCCTTCCCTTTCTTCCACCCTAATCACAAACTGATATTCTGGTTGCAGCACATTTGATAAACCAGGCTTGCTGTAATGGCATCATGCACCACTCATTCTGCTTTACTGCTAGTAGTCTCTCTTGGTCAAAGTTTTGCAATGCAAATGAGATCCTGCCTTTTTGCCTTTTGGGAAACACTAGTTTTTGAATAAGCTGCATGATTTCACAGGCTCACATCCCTGCTGTTTATCACCTCCAGTCCTCTTCATCCCATTTCATGTGCTCCTTTAATATAATCAACAGTTTTCGCTCTTGTTATTTACACTGTTGGCCCACTGTATTTATCTTTCTTGCTATGGCCTCCTAAGTACAGATCTTTTTAATGATTTCCATCTTTGCTTACAACCTCAGCACCCTTGAGTCCACCTCTTCTGCAACTCTCTAAATTTAACCATTTAAGCCATGGTGTCCAAACCCTGGAAAACTTGCAAATTTCTCCACACTCTTTACAACTCTGTTCCGTTCTTTATTGTTTCTTCCTATGCTTATATGTTCACCTAACTCCAGTAGGATCAGATCTCTGCTTGAGGCAGAAATAAACTGATCAGAACTTGCCATAAAATTCAACTTGCAGAAGACATCCTTCTCCAGATTATCTTCTTGATGTGTATACTACGTCCTAAGCACCACAACTGTAAGCTTTTACCTAGTAACACCTTGATTTCTTACTTCAACGGTATTTTGAAATAGTCCAAAGTTTACATGCCTACTTTGATAGGTTTACTTTGATAGGTTAAAGTTATGAAAACCACTATGATAAAGGCAAGGTCAGAGACTATTATAAGCAATAAACACACTTTCATTAACACAAATAGTCTGTTTGGTGAGTATCACCAGCAAGGATAAAGATGACTAAGAAAAAAAAAAAAAGAAGAAAAAAGTTGCAAGTCGATGTCATCATTACTAACATGGTTTGTTTCCTAAAACTCATCTGTCTGCCAAGAAGAGAAAGACTTTTTTTTCCTAAGTTTGGTTTTGACTTATGAGATGCCAGGAGATTTGTCAGCCAAAACAGTTGTTTATTTGTAATCATTAATTGCAGGGCGGGGGGGGGAAGTTTCACTTTCCATAGTAATTCAGCCAGTCTGCAGAAGACTCACGCCGCAATTTCAGCTTTCAATGGTGCAGCTCTTTGTACCTGGATGAGGAGCGAGACATCCGAACAAAAATACTATCACATGGACATCGGTGTAACAATCACTTCAAAGCTGCAGTTTAAATCCTTTCTTCCCTTGTTACACAGGCTGAGAGCAAAGCAGGGAACACTACGATCTATGGGCATTTCTGCAGATTGTGTATCACAGAATTGGAAACTGTAATACATAACCTGCTTTTGCTCTCTCCCGTCCTTTTGCTTTATGTACTATGGATATACAATACTACACCAGAGATAAAACAACTTGAATAATTTGGAAACGGTTATGACATAAAGTATGTCTCACCAAGGCTTCAAAATAAAGCAACTTACTCTGAATTTGCAAATGACTTTGTAAATTGACCTTTAACAAGACTATTCTTCCAGAAAGCTGGCATTCCGTTGCAGCTGGCAAATGAGAGGGTAGTAACCCTACAGAGAGCAGTATCGAAGTCCTCAGTCTTGTTCTACTCCGGGGGGTTACAAATGATCAATATGGGGATTTGTGCTTCTTCCTCATTGCACCACCAGCATTGTGCTCCCTAGATTCAATTCCTCATCCTGTCTCTACTCGGGACCTTGCCACATCTCAATTGAAAAAAGCAGAACCAAGTCACCCGTTGGCATTTCAGTAGTTCTTGGTACATCACTTCCACCTCCATCCCTCAAGTGGTACTTTACTGTGTCTCCTTTGCTGTCATGACTTCCTCAAAAATAACATGAGAAATTCACTTCCTAAAAGCACTGACCCTTTATGTAAGAGATTTAAGAGGCTTAGGGAGAAGCACTCTTGACATGCTGAAAGGATGTAGAGGGCTTTTAGTTAACTTTAACTCTTCATCAAAGCTCTCTGACAAGTTTTGGCCATATGTTTCTCTATTACACAGTACTCTCAGCAAAAAATACCAAAACAAAACAAAATACAAACAGATCTCTCACACACACCCCCAAAACCAACCGTCACAAAAAAAAAATGAAACAACCAACCAACCAGCACCCAAACCCCTAAACCAGTACCACCAAGAACAAACAAACAGAAAAGTCCCCTCCTTTCCCCATCAAAAACCATACACACAGATGCTCACACATGACAGCCCACCTTATGGAAGATGATCTAGTTCCTACATAATTCTGCACATGGCAAAAAACTGACACACAGTTCTTAAGTATTTCACTTCAGGAGTGGTTTAGTTGTGGCAATTAACAAGGCAGAAATTATAAAACATGTAGTTAATTTTATTTTTCTGGAAAGCCTTGCCCACAACTATATACTAATTAAATCTGGGTTCCAATTCAGTCGGGAAAATCTTCACAAGGATGCTTATGGGCAATTCATTAATTTAGGAGAATCAGAAAAAGTTTAACCACAAAATGGCTTTGCCCCACTTACAAATACGTAGCCTGGAACCCTAGGGTAGGTCAGTTCTACTCAATGAGGTGGAGTAGAAACGTCAAGATAGTCCCTGGCTCCTTTGTGGCAATGTTGGGACTGCTCAGCCTTTGAGAGGCTTCTAGATCTTCCCAGGGTGCTGGGAAAGAGGAAGATGATCTCTGACCTAATCCTGGTTCCTCTTGGCATAGCAGTCTGCAGAGGACTAGGCAAGACCTCTTGCAGATGTGCAAAGAGCATGATGTTGGTGGCACTTCTTGCCACATCATGAGACACTTAAATGCCTTCTCCTGGGAAACTTGATACACTTAAGCTTCCAGATAGTTCAAGTCCAAAACATCAGGGCTAAGCTGGTCTGAAGTACATGGCAGAACAGAACATGTTGTCTAAGAGCAGTGAGGCAGAGGCAGCTCTATGAGACAGAGGCAGTTCAGGCAGAGGCAGCTCAACTGTTTGCAACTTAGCTCAATTTCTATTATTTGGCTGAGTGTAATGGCTCCTTTGGCCACAGAGATTCACCAATCAAAATGGCATCTGCAAAACTTACTGTATTAGGTGAAACCAGGGCTTGCTCACCCTTACTGGAGCAAGACATCAAGTACCTAAACACCTGTGGGTACCTGTTTATCACTTTGGGAGGGGACATAACAGCCCAAGCCTTTGCTTTCCTCCCATCCTTGCTTACCCCATCAGCAGAAGTGTGGGGCAAGCCAGGACATCTAATAAGCCTATTAGCCTTCCAGGACAAGGAGCCACAGTTTACTTGGATCTCTGATTTCACAGATGCATACTTTTCAAGTAAAGACTACAAACACTAAACAGCAAAGAGCAGCAACTCCTGATTTTTTTTCTACTGCCTTCTTGACAAAGGCGTATTCCTGCACGGAAAGACACAGACACAAGCTACAGTAGTGTAAGCACAGCTTGAACTAACATGTTGCATTTTTTGTTTCAAATCCAGTTCATAGAGGCATTTTATTTTGACCATTCATCTGCATGAGCTGCATCTACTTGAAACATTATCTGCAGCAAGGTTTCTTTTAGCAGCAACTGCATAAATCTCTAATAAAAAAAGGCTACATGAGACAACCATGTGCCTCCCAACAGCTTTCTGCATTCACTCCCTGTGTCAGTGAAACAGTTAGCAGCCTGCCTTTCTTGCTGCCAGCTATTCAGCACAAAACAAACTGTCTCAGGGACGCCAGCACAATGTACTCCCCCTCAGCGTCAGCCTTAATTTTGTTCTTTTTCACGTTAAAAGTGTCAGACAAACAGCTCTTATGGAGGGGTTTCTCTCAGCTCCCTATACAGTAGAAAAAAAATCTTCAGTGAGGAACCAGAAGAGAGCAAGAGATCAGCATGTTGCGCATTTGCCACAACTAACCTTGCAGAATAGTTTGACAAAGAACAACGAATTTTAATTGTCCTTTTTCATTCCAGGGTAAAGAAGTTATTTTAAGAAAGAAATACTGTTAGTGACAAGAAAACCTGTGCTGCCAGAGGCAGAGTCTAGCAAGCAGCATTTCCTTGTTTGACCTCCTGTAAATGTCTCGTGCCCAGCCAGAGAAGGCAGCAGTGGCTGCTCCTAATGTCAACACCTGAACATGGCTCAGTGAAGCCAGGATGGACTGACCAATATTTAGTAGGATGTATCCCCCTCTATTCATGGCACCTCAATAGCCCACCTCAAGCCCACTGCACTTGCCTGCCTCACAAAGGTAGAGCACCTCACAACATGACAGGAAAGAAAATGTGCTGTTGTGCAAACAGCATTCTGGACAGACTTGTTTTAGGAAAGACTGTTTTGTTATGCTAGCATCTATAGCACATCCACGTGACTAGATGTGAGAAATTTATGTGGCATATTTCTTAGCAGGCACAAAAACATAACAGAAGCCACTCCTGGTCTTGTTAGCCTATCCAGTGGTGGCACGCATACGCTTGAGCAATTGTGGTGTACTAAAGTACCCCTTTCCTCACAGGTCAGGTATCTCCATATTCACAGAGCGAGCTTCTTGGGTCTTAAAGCTTTGACACAGCTGAACAATAAAGAGTGTGCTTTATTGTATACGCTGTGTGGGGAGAGAGGTGCAGTGAAAAATGAAAAAAGGATTGCCAGTGTTAGTTTTATGATTCACATGACTAAAGCCTGCAGTGGATGGCTACAAGCTCTTCCAGAGACAGGTGAAGGAGAAGAGGTGGAGGGGTGGCCCTATATATTAGGGATGCTCTTGATGCCATGGAATTTGAGATTAAAAATGATTGGATTGACTGCCTATGGGTAAAAATTGGAGGGAAAGCCAAGACTGACAGACTGACAAGACTGACAGACTAGCTGGAATCTGTTATAGACCACCCGATCAGAAGAGGAGGTGGACGTAATATTCCATAATCAACTGCAAGATGTCTCAAGATCGGCAGCCCTCGTTCTTGTGGATGACTTTAACCTGCCAGATATCTGCTGGGAACATAACAGAGCAGAGTGGAGGCAGTCCAGAGGTTCAGTGTATGGAGGATAGATTCTTGTCACAGCTGGTGTGCCAGCCTACCGGGGTGAGGCTCTGCTTGACCTGCTGTTTACAAATAGAATAGAGTGAGGCTGGTGGGAGACGTGGTAGTCAGAGGCTGTCTGGGGTGCAGTGACCACAAAATAATAAAGTTTTCAATATGTAGTGAAGCTAAGAGGGCACATCAAAAGAACATGCACACTGGACTTCTGGAGAGCAGACTTCAGCTTATTCGAGGGACTAACTCAGAGAGTACCTTGAGAGACTGCTCTTAGAACAAAGGGTTCCAGGAATGTTGGACCTAATTCAAGAAAGAAATCTTGAAGGTGCAGGAATAGGCTGTCCCAATGCTGAAAGATGAGCTAACAGGGAAGATGACCAGCCTCTATGGGCAAGGGACTTGTGAAGGAATTAAAGGGAAAAAAGTTGGTTTAATCACACATTTGGAAAGAGGCAGAGGTAACTCAAGAATTGTTTAAGGATGTTGCCAAGTCATGTAGCAAGAAAATTAGAGAGATGAAAAACCAATTAGAATTTAGACTGACCACTTCTGTGAAGGATAATAAAAAATGTTTTTATAAACATACTAATGGCAAAAAGAGGGGGAAGGAGAACCTCCACTCTTTAGGAATGTAATAACTAGAGATGATGAAAAGACAGAGGTATTCAACACCTTCTTGCCTCAATTTTCAAAAGCAAGACAGATTGTGTTCAGGACAGCTGGCCTCCAGACATTGTAGATGGGGTCAGGGAGCAGAAAAGCCCCCTCTATAATCCAGGAGGCAGAAGTAAGAGACCAGTTGAGTCTCTTGGATCCTCACAAGTCCATGGAACCAGATGGTATCCATCTTGTGTTGATGGGAGAGCTGGCAGATGAGCTCACCAAGCCACTGTCCATCATTTATCAACAGCCATGGCTCACTGGAGAGGTTCCTGAAGATCAGAAGCTGGCCCATCCATAAGAAGTGTCAGATGGAGGACTCAGAAAATTCCAGACCTGTCAGCCTGACCTCAGTGCCATGCCAGATAGTGGAACAGATCATCCTGAGTGCAATCACAGAGCACCTATAGGATGGTCAAGGGATCAGATCCAGACAGTATGGATTTAGGAGGGCCAGGGCCTGCTTGGCCAATTTGATCTCTTTTTATTACCAAGTGACACAACTGGTGGATGTGGGAAAAGCTATGTATGTAGTCTACTTGGACTTCAGCAAGGCCTTTGACACAGTCTCCCATAGTAAACCCATGGCCAAGCTGGCAGCCCATGGCTTGGACAGGGGCAGTCTGCATTGTGCTAAGAACTGGCTGAAGGGCTGTGCCCACAGAGTGGTGCTGAATGGTGCCACATCCAGTTGCTGGCCAGTCACTAGGGGTGTTCCCCAGGGATCAGTGCTGGGCCCAGTCATGTTTAATATCTTTACTGATGATCTGGATGAGGGGATTGAGTTCAGCATCAGTAAGTATGCGATGACACCAAGTTGGGAGCAAGTGTTGATCTGTTAAAGGGTAGGATGGCTCTGAAAAGCGCCTGGACAGGCTGGATAGATAGGCACAGTCCCGTGCCATGAGTTTTGACAAGTCCAAGTGCCAGGTCCTGCACTTTGGCCACAACAACACCATGCACTGCCACAAGCTGGGGACAGAGCAGCTGGAGAGCAGCCAGGCAGAGAGGGACTTGGGGGTACTGGACAACAGCCAACTGAACGTGAGTCAGCTGTGTGCCAGGTGGCCAAGAAGGCCAGTGGTATTCTGGCCTGTATCAGGAATAGTATGGCAAGCAGGGCCAGGGTAGTCATTCTGCCTCTGTACTCAGCACTGGTTAGGCCACACCTTGAGTACTGTGTCCAGTTCTGGGCCACTCAATTTAAGAAAAACGTTGAGGTGCTTGAACATGTCCAGAGATGGGCAACAAGGCTGGTGAGGGGGCTAGAGCACAGTCCAGTGAGGAGTGACTGAGGGAGCTGGGGTTGTTCAGCCTGGAGGAGGGAAGGCTCAGGGGCGACCTTATTGCTTTCTGCAACTACCTGAAAGGAGACTGTAGCCAGGTGCGGGTTGGTCTCTTATCCCAGGCACCCAGCAACAAAACAAGTGAATACAGTCTCAGCTGTGACAGGGGAGGTTTAGGCTGGACATTACCAATAAATTCTGCACAGAAAGAGTGACTGGTCACTAGAACGGGCTGCCCGGGGAGGTGGTGGAGTCACAGTCCCTGGAGATGTTTAAAAATAACAACTAAAAAAAAAGATGTGGCACTTAGTGCCATCATTTAGCTGATTAGACGGAGTTACGTAATGGGTTGGACCTTATGATCTCAAAAGTCTTTTCTTCAATCACTCAAAAGTGATTCTGTGAAATGGAAAAGGACTGGATTACCAAATCAAGACAGCTCCCTTCCAGTTTCCTAGAGTGACTCCAGTGGATTTTCTCTAGCAATTAATGAGTCTGTACAGGTGTTACTCCAACTGTGACCGTAACACTGCCTAGCTGTCAGAAACATCACTGAAGTGCTAGTGTGTTGGTGGTGACAGAGGAAGAGAGCTGAGCTCAGCTGCTGTGTAACACAGTAACTGCTGTGGGCTTGGCAGTCAAAAGTGAACTCATATGTTTGACAGGGAAATCTGTCAATTGGAACAGGAAACCCCCAAACACCTTCCCATTTGTACAGTCACATCCAAAGAGTCATAAAAGCTTCTGAATTACTTTTTATTATCTTGGCAAAGGAACAGATATATCACCGAGCCTCAACACTTTTGTAACATCCTTACTTAGGCTTAAATTCTCAGTGCCCTCAATAGCTATAAGCCAATATATTTATCGCTCTCTCTGAAAGCTTTCTCAAACCTGAAAGGAGATTGTAGAGAGGTAGGCACTGGTCCTCTAACGACAGAACAAGAGGGAACATCCCCAAATCTGCGCTAGCGGAGATTCATATTAGACATTAGGAAGTATTTTTTTCACAGAAAGGGTTCTCAGGCACAGGGATGCCCAGGGAGGTGGTTCAATTGCCATCCATGGATGTGTTTAAAAGTCGTATAGATCTAGTGCCTGGGGGCATGGTGGAGTAAAGCAAAACGGCTGGACTCGATCATCTCAGAGGTCCTTTCTGGCCTGGATGATTCTATGGAAACGAACAAACCAAGAAAACCAAAGCAAATAAACAACACTTTGTTTGACATGAAAGGTTGGTTATCTCAAGGTTTATCCTAAAGACTTGAAAAACAGGCTGAAATCCTTATAGGTGTGTTTTCAGGCTTCCAGTAGGTAGTGAACAGAACAAGTATGTAAAGTCATTACTGCAAGCTGCTAGATCTTTGTCAGGGATGCAGACACGGACTGTTCCAGGGTAAACGGACACTCTGTCTAGAAAAGCTTAAATAGAGCAAGAGAGAATGGGAAGAGGTTCCTGCTTTGAGAGTTCCTCACCTTGAGAGAGCTGCTATCTTGAAAGAATGCCCTACATGACAGGTTCCTGCCCTGACAAAATTACTGTTTTGGACCATCCCCGGTTTTGGACAGCTCCTACCTTTTTGTATGGCTCTTGGTTTTACACCATCCCAGCCTTTGGATGATTCTCCCCACTTGCACCATTCTGTGCAAACCTGTAGGCTTAGCAAGCACTGGGGTCCTCTGAGAGAGCTGCCGGTGGCATCCAGACAGTCACTCTCAGACCATATCAGCATCCAACTTCCTGGCTGCTATTTCGAGATAAGAAGACACTAATAGTTTGGCTCTCCTCTGCCACTGCTGAGGCAGCATCACTCCACAGTCACCCATTTGTGGAAGAAGTGCTAGAGACATTTCTGAGTTTGGTGGCTCTGCCATTCATCTTAGGCTTCTGCTACGTAGATCTATACTACTGGATATTGCCTGCAGCGTCAGAAGGCTGCTCCTGATGACGAATCCAGCAAGGGATCACTGTTGAATATCTGTCTCATCTCCTTAAGATCCCTTAATCTTCCGCTCAGCCTGATTGATAGTGGGGTAAAGCTGTGTTTATAGCTTAGCCTTTTCCACTCTCTGACTTCCTAAATCTCTAAATTTATCTATAACAAAAATTTTTTTTGAAGAAATTCCCAATCAAATTGAATCTGTAAATAAACCTAACTAGTTTTGTATATAGTTTGGGGGCAGGGTGTTCAGGAAAATAAAATAATTCTATAATTCCTGACTTGGCCACATTAATTCCCTGCCTCCATGTCACAGACTATCTTCACAGTTAGTACAAATGCCTTTCAACTAAGGTTCCTAAAAAATCCATATCCTTTTGGAAGACGTAATGCCACGGCAATTGCATAGAAAATGAAAATTTATCATGCACCTGTAAACAATCCAGCACACAACCATTTCTGCATAGTGCTTAAAGACAGTTTAGCATAGATGTGAACATAAGATGAAACTAGACAACAGAACAGCTTGAAACAACCACATGAGAAATAACATGATCTCTGCTGAGCATGCTGTAAACACAAGTACAGGGGGGCTGAAATTAGTCAGCACAAGAAAAAGCCACTAATTTCTTCTGAGGATGTACAGAATCCCCACAATCATATGGAAACCCAACTACCACCAAGAAATAGCTGCTCTTTTTCCTGCCTCACATGTCATGACAGACAGTATTTTCCCTGTCTGTCACATGATCAGTAGAAGAATTAACCTTCGGTCACCACCACCAGGGCATCACAAGATAGGCCAAAATTTGAACTCTCAAAATGAACTCAGTAAAAGAGTTGTTGGGTTTTTTTAGGTTTGGTTTTGGGTTTTTTTTTTTTTTGTTTTTTAATTCTAAAGCTCTCCTCTAATGTTAAACAAACTAATATATTGGGACTGAGCATTGTCCAGGGGTACCTCAAATTCCTCTCTTCTCCCTCCCACTCTGTGGGTTTGGATGGGAGCAAAAAGGCATGAAAAACCTGCTTCCCCCACCACCTGCCCTGCAGGCTTGAAGGTGGGCAGCAAAGGGTGCCTTTTCTGCATGTGGGCTGACCCATGTGGAAGCCTGTGTTGGAATTGGGCTGGTGGTTGGCTGGGTTTTTGCATCCAGTATAAATGGTAAATGGACACTTTGTTTGATAAAAGGATAAACGGAGCAAGGGTTACCATCTTGAGAGTTTCCATCTTGAGAGTTCCCATCTTGAGAGTCCCCTACCACTGCAAAGGACAAGTTCCTGTTCTGACTGGACCGTCCTCGCTTTTGGACAGCTCCTATCTTTTGTATGGCTCTTGGTTTTATCCCGGCCCTGGTTTTGGATAGTTCTCCCCACTTTTGCACCCTTTTGTGCAAACTGGCAGGTTTGGCAAGCCTGGGGTCCTGTGAGAGAGACACGGTGGCATCTAGACTGCCCTCTCTCAAACCTTATCAGTAGCCAACTTCCTGGCTGCCTCTCAGACTGGGGGACCCTAGCAGTTTTGGCTCTCCCTTGCCATTGTGAAGGCAGCATCGTTTCGCAACATGCCACTTGGGAAAAAGTGCTTGAGACATTTCCAAGTTTGGCGGCTCACCNGATAAAAGGATAAACGGAGCAAGGGTTACCATCTTGAGAGTTTCCATCTTGAGAGTTCCCATCTTGAGAGTCCCCTACCACTGCAAAGGACAAGTTCCTGTTCTGACTGGACCGTCCTCGCTTTTGGACAGCTCCTATCTTTTGTATGGCTCTTGGTTTTATCCCGTCCCTGGTTTTGGATAGTTCTCCCCACTTTTGCACCCTTTTGTGCAAACTGGCAGGTTTGGCAAGCCTGGGGTCCTGTGAGAGAGACACGGTGGCATCTAGACTGCCCTCTCTCAAACCTTATCAGTAGCCAACTTCCTGGCTGCCTCTCAGACTGGGGGACCCTAGCAGTTTTGGCTCTCCCTTGCCATTGTGAAGGCAGCATCGTTTCGCAACATGCCACTTGGGAAAAAGTGCTTGAGACATTTCCAAGTTTGGCGGCTCACCGACTCGCCTCAGGCTTCTGTGGCGTGGATCTCTATTATTGGATACTGTCTGCAATGTCAGAAGGCTGCTCCTGATGATGAATCCAGCATGGGATCATTGCCAAATGCTTATCTCACCTCTGCGAGTAAGACACACAATTCCCTTAATCTTCTGCTCAGCCTGATTGATAGTGGGGTAAAGCTGTGTTTATAGCTTAGCCTTTTCCATTTCCTGACTTCCTAAATACCTAAATTTATCTATTAATATTCTTTTTTTGAATACATTCCCAAGCAAACTGAATCTGTTACTAAAATAAACTGATTTTTGTATATAGTTTGGGGGTGGGGTTCTAGAAAAATAAAATATTTATGTTTTTGTAATTCCTGACTCTGCCATGTTTGTTCCCTGCCTCCACAACGAGCATAAAAGTAGTTTACAAAGGAGTACTATGAAGAACAAGAGAGAGACTTGTTTATACAATTTATTGTAAATTCATAGTTTTCTCTGCTCAGCCTTCAGAAAATAGTATTTTTCCATAATTCAGGTTAACCAATTTTGACATTAACATCATATTTTTACAGATTTTCTGGGCTGGACTGCTAGCACAGTAGCAATGCTCCAGCATAAAACACTGCAGAAAGGGTGTGTAAAATGTTCCTCCTTTGATCTGAAGTAAAACTGATTAAAAAAAAAAAAATCTGTGTACGCCCTATATACTTACCCTCCTGCATTCCAAACTACTTGTCCTGTTGTCACATGTCTTCTTCAACTGATCTCATAAAATTGAGTTCACTTCTAACCATTAATGCTCATTGATCCACTTTAAAAGAGAAATTCAACAAGTCACAGTGGAAAAGTGCTACTGCATGTCCTAGGATGAAATACCAGACAGCTGAAATTCTTCAAGCCAGCATTGCCTTGTATCCCGTTGCTAGACTCGAAGTACTCCAAAAGAAGCAACCAAGATTTTAGAAAAACAGGCAGACTACAACATGCATATACCAGAGACTGTTTCAACTTCTTCTGTAGTTTGTTTTTTTCCCCCAAATCCTCCCTCCCTTATAGTTTTCATTCATGACAACAAATCTCTTACATTAAGTCTTCTGTTTGGCTAGCCATATGTAATCAGTAACATGAGTCAAGGAAATCAGATGAAACAGATTTTGGATATGGCATCTTACAGTTTTGTTGTGTTCTGATTTATTGGTTCTTGTTTTGGTGGAGTTGGTTTTTGTTTGTTTGGGGATTTTTTGGAAGGGTGTTGATGGTTATTCAGCATAGTATTCTGAAATTTCAGTTCCTTTAAGATGTTCCAGTATAAACAAATGTGAGATTATTTGCCATGTAGTATGAGCTGACTAAGGTTAAATTCACTAGGACCAATACAGTGTTCAGTGAAAAGCTTCAGTACTTTTCCACAGTGGTCAGCTTCTACAAACTAAAGAAAATTAACTACTGTCAGGTTAAGAAATGAAATTGAAATATGTTAGAGCTAGTTCAGTACATTTGAAATACTTCTCTGGAAACATAAAATTTGATTTTTATATAGGGTAGATGGATTACCTAAAATGAAATATAAGCTCACTGTTTTAAACACAGACAGAAACTGCAAAACAGGTCAGAAAAACTTCCCTGTAGATTATTTCCCCCCTGCATTACCAAGTTGAGAGGATAGAATTGAAATTATTACCCTTTATCACTTTACAGAACCAGCAACAAAACACCTACATGAAGAGATACAAATTTAACACCAAGCATTTTCAGCATCTTTCACTGCTGGCAAGCCACATTCAAATTTCATAGAAAACAAAAGAGTCACCTTGCAGCGGTTGTGGAGACCACTTTGAGTGAGCAGAATGATCAAAACTCACAGCTGTCCACATAATCTAAACTCCAAGAAAAATGTGTAATAAAATAAAGTTAGTCCTTCTACTATGTAGCCTTCTTATCTCAGACAAGTATTGGTGTACTGTAGCTGGATGCTTGGGAATTTCAGCAGGAAGGTTTTTATGGACAGCACTGAGGTTGGATGCAGGATCAAAGGTGATGTCTCCAAAAAGAAAAAAAGGGATTAATTCAACCGTTCCTTCATTGTAAGCCGATAAAAAGGCCACTTTGCAGGACCATCTCTAAAACAGTTCTTCATTACAGCTCACAGTAACATGAAATGCAAGAGACTGCACATCCTAAACAGCTAAAAACCTTAAAAGTCACTTACGCCTGAGAAGGATAGGTATTAATAAGTAGAAATTTTAATTGAGATGGTGTTGTGGGTTTGATTTGCACCCCAATGAATTGGAAATTTACCCCCGGAGTAAATCTACCACATGACTAAGTTTTGGAAGTTAAGTGATAATATATTTACAAAAAGCAGACTAAATATAAAAGTTTAAAATGCAATAAACATGTAAAAAGTATATTTACATTTCACCAACAACATAGTGTCATCTGTCTCCCCTCCTCTGGACACAGAGGTCCAGAGAGGCTGTACACAGCCAGCCAGCTCTCCCCACCTCTCTACCTTCACCAGTCAAACCAAGAAGAAAGCCAGCTGGCAAATACAAGGTCAGGGGCACAGCCAAAAGCCAAGAAGGCGGCAGCCAGACAGAGAGAAACAGAGCAAGCTTGTACAGCAAAATATAAGACATTCAGCAGACCAGAATTAGATAAACCTATCTTACTATTATTCTATGTCCAATCCCTAAATTGTTTATCTTTTATATTTGAATTCTCTGAAAACATCAGGCATAGCCTTAAAACTATAACAGACAGATGTAAGAATTCACTGTACAGCATCTTCTGATACTAACAATCACAGTTTCTCTGGTTTTGTGACTTGTTTTTATGCTTAAGTAACAGTATTCCTGTAACTTTCAGTTGAAACAGCTATGACTGAACAAAAACCCAAACCAAATCAACCAGCCAGCCAAAAAACTAGAATAACACTCCCAACAAAAACCCCAAACCAAAACACGAAAGCAAAACAAACCCAAAACCGCAACAAAATCAACAGATAACAAAAAAAAAAAAAAAAAAAGGCAGAAGGAAGTGATTATTATGTTGAGATTGAATAGCTGTCAAAGTGCAAAGGACAAAAAGCAAATATAAACAAAGGTAACACCCAAAACATAGAGCAGAACGCAGCATTGTGTTGTTTCTAGAGGCACAAAGAAATAACTGAACTTTGATGCAAGGAGAAATAAATAGAAGGGATAAAAAAAGTTTAAAAAGTGTAGAATATAATTGTTCTAAGCAACACTACTGCCACGGAGGGGTATTCTGCCGACTACGCCAATTGTGGCGGAGGGGAGAAATTAATTGGTGCAAGATGATATTCTATAAAAATATATATTTATTAACTTCAATATTCTGAACTCTCACCACCAACAACCACTGAATTTTAATATTAATAGGCATCTACACGGTTATGGAAGGCATTATAGGAATATATCAAACAGTAACTTCTTAATAACTAGCATACAAACTATTAAACAGAGACAGGAGTTTCCCCGTGGCTTAATGCCGCTTGCGGTCAATATGCTGCTTGCCCAGTAAGGTGGGCTGAAGCTCTTGCTGCAACAGCAGCAGGCAATAGAGAATTACAGAGGCATTAAAGCATTTATTTACAAATTCTTATTAATTATCAATCACCCTCCGGGGCTACGTCACAGCCTATGCAAATCTCCAATCTTCAGGGGAGTTTGCCCGTGAACTTTGAGGCTTCAAGGGAAAGGAGAATCTTCCTGGCTTCTGGGGAAAGGACAGTCTCTGACCTTGTTCTCCTGGCAAAGGATGCAATCTCTGCCCTTGTCTCCTGGCTTCTTCTGGACGCTCTGTCCAAGGATTCTTAGGCAGGACCTCAGGTGCAGAAAGAGTACGATGTAATGCTGGCCACGCAGGCCGATTTCATGCAGACAAGTGGGGTCTGCTCCTGGTAACTCTGTGGCAGTGGTGCCAGTGGGCGTGCAATAGGGTGCACGGCTGCACAGGAGTCTGAGCTCCGTAGATACAGGCAGGTTTAAGCACAATAATGAGAGCAAGCAAGTGAGCGAGCAATGTGGGGGAGCCTGAGCACTTTCTTTAGCTGTGTACCCCCATTTATTAAAAGTGGGCCAAGATTAATGGCCCACTGGCCACCAAAATGACCAATCAGCTTGGCAGTTAGCCAGCCATGCCATAATAGGCAAAAGCCACAGGCCTGGACCTTCCAAATATGGCAATCACATGGGCCTTACACTAGGCAGGCACGAGCTGGGTGTGTGGGGCTTACACAATCACCTTACATAATCAGGGCTCTTGGGCAGGCCAGACTTATGGCACCAGGCCTACTGTGCCCCTTTGTGCTCATTTTGTGTGTTTACCTCTGCTTATGGGCAGAAAAACATGTCCAGGCAGGGCAAGGTATTATGTAAGCCTATTTTGGGCCTATGGGCTCTCCATCACAACTACACATACTAACAAGGTATCAGAGGTACTTAACAATCGGGTCTGAATTTTACAAAGATTAACTAGCCCCTCTCTGTACAACCTGAAAACATGGGGAAGCTACTGAAAAAAATAGGCTGAGCAGCACCATTCCAGGCAGCACCCAACACTTGCAGTTCTGCTTCACTATTTTGAGGGTAAGAGCCTTGATCCACATCACATAAGGATACAGCAATTACATTTATCTATTGCAAAACTAGAGTAAGCTAGCTCTCACTCCAGCACAGAATCATAGAATCAACCAGGTTGGAAGAGACCTCCAAGATCATCCAGTACAACCTATCACCCAGCCCTATCCAGTCAACTAGACCATGGCACTAAGTGCCTCATCCAGGCTTTTCCTGAACACCTCCAGGGATGGTGACTCCACCACCTCCCTGGGCAGTCCATTCCAATGGCAAATCACTCTCTCTGGGAAGAACTTCCTCCTAACATCCAGCCTATACTCCCCCCGGCACAACTTGAGACTGTGTCCCCTTGTCCTGTTGCTGGTTGTCTGGGAGAAGAGACCAACCCCCACCTGGCTACA
>WAAF01020450.1:80236-106121 GCA_013400475.1 Tricholaema leucomelas
GCACCTCAACATCTCTCTTGAATTGAAGGGCCTAGAACTGGACACAGTACTTAAGGTGTGGCCTGACCAGTGTTGAGTACAGGGGCAGAATAACCTCCCTCACCCTACTGGCCACACTGTAGTGCATCTGACAAATGTCTCCATGGAGGAACCTGACACCAAAATACACACTTGCACATTTTGCAACAATCAACAGGGTGATATTAACTGTGGGAATGTAATGTGAGAGGAATAATAACAAGCGAATGCTGACCTCGGTTCCCACAGTTGGCTACCTTATCTGAGGAGAAGGATAGATAAGTGGACATCTCTTTAATGAGAAAAACAAGGTGTAGTGTATGTAGAAGACTGGGTTGTTCTTGCCTAATTATGCTAATGTGTAGGTGTGTGCTCTATGCTCAAGACTATATAATGAGAGACAAAATGATCAATAAAAGTCTCTGGTATAATTCACATTGAATCATCTGGAGTCCATGTGGCATTGCTCTGATCACACTGATCTGTGTGAGCTTTGATCATGTTCCCGCAGAAGCAAATAGGTAGCTGCTACAATTAACCATATCCCTACGGCTCACACTTTTCCCTGAAGGATATTTCAAATTCTTGCCTTTTCCAATGTTCTAGCTCTAACTGTATCTGAGAAGTTGTTTCCATAAGATATCTGGTTTTCTCTCTGTTAATAAGTTGGTTATCTTCAGAATGTATGAAAAACCACTAGCATGCAGCCATTATTAATGATTAGTCAGCAGATATAAGAAAGTTTCATTTAAATGTAATAGCTAAAGAGGCTTTTGAACAGTCATAATCGCCAAAAATTAGCAGAAAATTGCATAAAGAGAACAGAACCTTATTAGGCCATTTTATGCAGCTGACTAAACACAGGACCTCTCAAAACATGCCAGCTACAATACAATGCATGTGTCGCGTAAAAGTGGGAAAAAAAACCCAAGCACAGAAACCCAAATACAACACATCCTGTATGTCCCCACAAACAGGCACACAGTCATTCTTCCTCTTCCTCTCCACTCCTGTTTGGAAGAATAAAATTTCTGAGGAATCTTACTGACGTATTCTTATTTGCCTTTACCTCTCATTAACTCCTGAATACATAAAAGACTTAAGGTTACATGATTGAGGATCTTAGGCCATCAAAGTATAGTATAAAACAAAGATCACTAAAACTGCATAAGAAGTTTAATATTAATTTGAAAAGACATCCCAAACAACTTATAGCATGCAGTACATATTTTAAATGGCGGTCACCTTGTTTTGGTTTGGGTTTTTTTTCCTTTTTTTTGGAGGGGGCGTGTTTGGTTGTGTCCTTTTTTTGTTTGTTTGTTTTGTTGGTGGTGGTGGTGGTTTTTTTAAGATGTTACAACAAAAGTTGTAGAAATGGGATAACACTGGAACACAAACCAAAACAAACAGCACCCAATGTAATTTGCATTCTAATTTTCAACTGAAGGCAGTAGCTAGAAAAGTTCTCCCATCTCAGCTTGCTTTCTACCCTCAAATACTGGCAGCATGATGGCAGCATGAAGGATACTATCAAATGCTACAACAGAAAAGCTTTGAATTCAGCACGAGTCACACCATGATAGCCAAGTCTCCTACAGTGACACAGTCAATCCACCCAGAAAATATTAGAAAAATAATAGCACAATATTCAGCTAACAAATCAAATAGCAGCTACAAAACACAGATGCTTTTCCTTCACACTTGACACTGTTTTATTATCAAGTGGATTTTCTGATTACTAGGCTACTCGGTAGACTAGATACACACCTGTACCTAAATTTAAATTTGGGACTTGTAGTAAAGATGTATGCAAGGAACTCAGTAAATAATTTCCTTCTGCCTCACAAAAGAGTCAGAGAAGAGATTTCTTAATTTGACTGTCATTTTTGTTAACATTATGAACAGCTTAAACCAGAAGTGCATTAAGGCAGTTTTCACAACATAGCCCAAACATTCATCACTAAACCAAACAACAGCAGGAAACGGAAATTTCAACAGATGGAGGGATTGCTCTGTAGTAGCCTACTGCATCAGGTTCTTTAGAGGTAGCTATGATGAGCTAGATAGAAAATACCACCATTACCGAAATGAGGGCTGGAGGTTTGCAGTGAAGTGCAGGTAAGGAAGGCACTGTGGATTCCACGGGTGTGAGCACACAGGTAACGGTCAGTCACACTCACTGTCTTTCCCATTTACTTGCCGCCATGCTTTGTAGGTTTTTGGAACAAGACGGGTAGCAGCTGCATTTTATCTTCAGCCCTTTGTTATTTCTCTGTTTCCAAATCATCATAGCATTTATAACTTCAGAGTATAACTGCATGTAAGGAGCAACATGCAGGAACACATGTCCAGGTGTTCTTTCTTTGGGGAAGATTCATGATGAAGGCAGACACAGATTCAAGTCTCCGTGTCTTTCTGAAATGCCATGCAGCATGAAAAAGTATTTTCAATAAGAAAAGGTGGCACTAACTGGTATTTCAGACAGTGCAAGAAATGACAGATCTTGAGGCTACTACATCCTCCACAGACAGCGCCAGCACACAGCCTTCCCTCTCATGAGCACATGACTTCAAGGAGGTTATGGCCACAGGGTTAGCAGACAATATATGGTATTTCTCCATGATCATACTCTGCTAGGCAATTAGGTCAAACCATGCTCTTCAAAATTAGTTTAGCACAGTTGAAGGTCAAGGAATGAAAACATGCATAGGAGGAGATGAGGCAGAAAAGGAGAAGAAAGCTTTATTTTACCTCTCAAACACACAGAAAGGTCTTGCCAGAAAACGGAGCTGCACTGTTGCTAGAACTCTACAGTGTACAAAAGGAACGTTCTTGGCACCAAAATCTGGCATGTGTGTACTAACAGAAAGATGTTTTCTCCAAGTTACAAGCTGTACGCAGAAACAGAAAGGAACTACTTTACATCAAAGTGCTTACCAGCACTGTCTTGTTCATTCTAAACTACACTTTTGTCAATGGATTGATGTGTGTAATCAGGTAAATAAGCAGGTTTTGTTTGCTGTTAACCAGAACAAAGAGATATTACATGCTTTTATGGAGTTCTGTAATTCTGTTTTTTCAAGACAAAGTCTCTTGCATCAGCAGGAATTCTGATGTCAGATTTTTCTTCTATTCATACTTTGTTTTGGAATGCAAATTCGAATTAATAAAATACTTGCAGCAGATATTCAGAAGACAAGGCACACTGGAAAAATGGAAACATTAATGAAGGTCTGATGGTTCTGTCCTGGAAATAAGTTACTGCAGATACAAAATAAAGACACAATAACAACTATACAGATTGCTAGAAGTTCACTGAATTATTTAAGTCTGCAAGCAGCTAAATAAAGACTAAATTCTGCTTCCTGCTTTTTATAGTACTTTGAATAGGTGGGTGAGATGTGAACACCAGACAGGCATGGACAAAACCTTCCCTACTTCCTGTATGTATATAAACAATTCAGCTCTGTCTTCAGTTTCATATTAATAATACACTTGTACAGCCTGGGTAACACCAGACAAGCATGCTTTGTCACTATGCCAGTAAATGAGACAAGAAATGTAATTTATCAACAACACTGAAACATTTTATATAACACGTTGAGAAATGACCAGACACAGAAATGGCTTAAGCAGAAATGGCAATTACAGTATTATTAGGAAAACCAAAACAAATTAAAACAAACCCAAAATCCAAAGTCAAGCTGTTGGTTGTTAGCAAGCAAAAGCATATTTCTACATTTCCTGCACTCTTTAAGAGCTGTAAAACTACAGAACTCCTCTGTGATCACGAGATAAAAATAATTTCATGGCTTCTTGTTAAGAAAATTCATGTTACCACACAATTACTTCTTATTTTTAATTTTTATCTAATACAGTTTGGCATGGAATGATCTAAGTAGACAGGTATTAGATACACAGTTTGAAATTTTTAAATAGCCTTCTCCATGGTACATACAATACTGCAAAGCTCAAGTGTGTTCCAGAGTACTCCAAATTGCTTTCTTCTCCCCTAGTCCGAGGGTTTGAATGGGGAGAAGGCAGTGCAAAAACTGCTTCCCCACCCTAACCTGCAAGCTTGAAGGGGAAACAGCAGGAGGCACCTTTCCACAAATGTGCTGACCTGTGTGGAAGCCTGCACTGGAATTGGGCTGGTGGTTGGCTGGGTTTTTGCGCCCAGTATAAAATGGCAAATGGACACTTTGTCTAGAGAAGGATAAACAGAACAAGGGAGAAGGGGAGAGGGTTCCTGCCTTGAAAGGGTTCCTGCCACAACAGAATTCCCATCTTGGACCATCCTCGCTTCTGGATGATTCCTACCTTTTTACACTGTTCCTGCCTTTGGATGGCTCTCCCCACTTTTGCACCATTCTTTGCAAACTTGCAAGCTTCGCAAGTCCTGGGGTCCTTTTGAGAGAGCTGCTGGCAGCAGCCAGACCTAGCTACTCCGACCATATCACAGCCAACTTCCTGGCTGCCTTCCAGACTAGGGGACCCTAGCAGTTTGGCTCTCCCTTGCCGCTGCTGAGGCAGTGTCACTTCCATGAATCCCTGTCTTACGGCAGCTGTGTCTCGAGACATTTTTGAGCTTGGCAGCTTTGCTACTCATCTTGGGCTTCTGCCACCTGGATCCAGACTATTGGATATTGCTTACAGTTCAGGAAGACAAGTTGAACTGCAGAGAAATCCAGCAAGGGATCATCGCAGAATACCTATCTCACCTATGTGAGGAAAGCCTGCTGTTCCCTTAATTCTCTGCTCAGCCTGATTGATAGTGGGGTAAGCTGTGTTTATAGCTTAGCCTTTTCCATTTCCTGATTTCCTGAATCTCTAAATTTGTCCATAATATCCTTTTGAAGAATTCCTGATCGAATTAGAATCTGTAAATAAACCTAAACTAGTTTTGTATATAGTTTGGGGGTGGGGTTTTCAGGAAAATAAAATTATTCTCTTTTTATAATTCCTGGCTCAGCCACATTAATTCCCTGCCTCCACGACAAAGTGCTTTTGATTTTCCTACTATACAGAAGACAGCAGTGCTAAATCATACTTTTGTATATTTAGTGGCTCTCTCATTTGTACTCTGCAGTTCACAAAACAAAAGCATAGTGCCGATTGACTGAATCAGTATTCCGTGATTCTCACTGAACACTTTGAAGTCACTTCTCTTTGACAAGTACATTCATAACACTAACAAAAGGGGGGAAAGTACTGACCTGCTGAGGACTTTGGTGCTGGTTCTTTGTCAATATGTAGTAGGGAAAAAAAATCATTAAATGCGTTACGGGTTATATTACATGGCAAGTATAAGATGTACACAACCGCTATGAAAGTGAAATTCAGTCTAAACATATATGTATCATTCTTGTAAAACTTGGAGACGATAGAAAAAGCAATAACAAAAAAGTGAAAACATGAGAAGGCCTAATGCCTCAAGTCCCTTAACACAAAAGTGATTATCAAAGTACAGAATGTGAAGAACTAGATGTTATCTTATTTGCTCAAGCAAGTACACAAGAAAATGTTCTGCAGAGAAAACTATTCACAGACACGGTGGTTTAAAATACCGATGTTAATATTGTGCTGAGATGTAGTGGTATGTAAAGTGAAGGCTTAGGACTGGGCTGGCTACTAGATGAGTGACAGATGCTCCCTGTTAATCCCTCTCCTCAAAGTGAGAGAGACTTACAGATTGGGAAAAGAAAAGCAACCCTGCTTTAATGAAAAATACTAACAAAATAAAATGTATTAAAAGCCAAAATTGAACTCAACCACCCTGATGGCAATTACATTATTGTCACCACTGATGCTACCAGCATCAGAAAGTGCTGGACTTGATTCGGAGGCAGATAGGAACCAGATTCAGGGGCTGGATTCTGAAACTGGATTCACGAATACACAAATTGGGATCAAAGGCAGAAGAATAGAGAGATTGCTTTTCAGACACCAACCACTGAAGAAGAAAGGTTAAACACCATGTGAACCCTTAGTTTTGCACTGAGTAAGAGGTACATGGAATGGACTACTTCATTGGTCAGTTTAAGGTCACCTGTCCTGTCTGTTCTTTCCCACAGCTGTCACCTTTTTCTTTCTGCATCCTCAAAATGATACACAGGATTCAGCAGTGACCTTGGCCTGTGCAGGAGCACGTATAAGCAAAAGACTTTCTTCACACCAATCCTCAGTAACTGTAAATGTCAAGAGTCATCACTTCTGGAAGTAGATGCTCTCAATCTCAGAAAGTACAGTCACTTAAAAGGAGATTGAGCTCAAAAGTAAAAATCACTGAACAGAATCAGTGGTGTTCTAACTTAAACCAGAACAAATGTGTAAACTGGGGGAATACACACAGCTGTAAAACTTCCAAAATGTCTGGATGTCAGCCATTTCCTATTAATAATGGTTGGCCAGAACTTCCTGAAACCCATTTGGTCCAAATACACACACATCTGCTACAGCTCTCCAAAAAGTTGTCATATAATATTTAAAGTACTTACACTTGCAAACAGTTCAAGTAATTACTACTTCTATGATGGAAAGGAAAAAACTAGAAAGAAGGGGAGATAATGCAAATAGATATGCAGATGTTCAAGCAACGTGCTACCTTTACTGCCATTAATGGTATTCAAAACAAGCTTCCACCTAGGCACTGATCTCTTAAGAGTCTCTAACTACATTCTCATATAAATAAAAAACATAATACACTATGACACCACTTAGAGTTCAAGTCTTAATGCTCCTATTCTTCATTAATACTGCATTTTCCCTTTTTAGACTTGTCATTAAATTTGTAAACCAGATCAGTAATTAACATTAAATTGTAAGTTAGTCTTGCTAAATGTTAACAGATGTACATGATGTACATCTGACTCAGAACTAAACATAAAAGCACAGTCATCACTTGCTCAGAAATTCTTAAACCAGGATCCTGGGATGAATATTAAAACATATGAGTAGAACAAACATTTCATTTTGGTCATGCTAGAGTGCTGCTGCTGCTATTTCATAAATAGCTTCTCTCCTGTAGCAAAGAGTTCTGAAGTAGGTGTTTGTCATTCAGTTAGGGAGGAAGAGTTTAGTGACAATAATCATCAGATCTCAGTTATGTCATCTACTCCCAGATTCATAAATTGCATAAGGTTGGAAGGGACTCAATGGTCATCCTGTCCAACTCCCTTGCAGTGATTAGGGACACACTGAAACAGATCACGCTGCCCAGGGCTATATTGAGTCTGAGGCTGAATATCTCCAAGGATGGAGACTCAACCATGTCCCTGGGCAACCTGTTCCATTATCTGACCACACTAATCCACTATTTTACCATATAAGAGCAGCTTTGCTTTAATTTCACCTATTCAGAACCTCCCTGCTTTACAGCATATGGCCCATAATCTTAATGAGCAATAACAATGTGACTCTAGGCAGCATTTCTACACAGATTTTGACACTGGAAGATGTCTACATTGAATGGTCACAAAATAAAAATACACAAATGCATGATATTTCCAGCACAGCTGCACCTGTTAGATACATAAAATGATGCTAATGTATAAAAATGTTAAATTTTCAGTGTATTTGAAACACCATTTAGTATGGTGATAGGGTAAGGATCAGTCATCAAATATTTACTAGAAAAAAAGGTAGAATCTAATCCTGAAAGCAGAAGTGAAATGAACTGCAAAGCCTCAAATGGGTTGTGACTCAGCTTTCAAAAAAAAAAATAGATAATTAAAGACATGGAATGCATTTCATGGCATTTCACACCATTTTGTTTTTTCTCATGTAACAAAAAAAAAAACACAAACCACTATAAAATCCACATGTATCTTACAAATCTGTCAGTATCAGAGTACAAAGACCTTCTGCCTATACTCCAGAGAAGACAGCAGTCATCTTTTACACAGAAAGAATTCCAGCTTTTCTCCTCCAATTATTAGTTTGTTGTTAGCTAAATACCTAAGAAACTCCTCAAACAATCCAATTATAAACACATCATTTAAGTAAAAAAAAAAATTAAGCCAATGATGAAAATACTGTTTCTTCCTTGACTGAAGACAGCTTTAAGGAGAGGTAACAATACAAACAAAGCACATTTTGTGTCATATACACAGATTTCTTACCAAGTGTCTTATTAGCTTACATACATTATGATTTTTATGAGCTGATATCTATAGCCAAGTAACTGTCCACTTGCCCAGCTCTTCAGCCTTTATTCACAACTGCTCACACCTGCAGACAAGCTTGGGCACTTGGAAATTTACAACATTAAAAAAAAAAAATCCAGTTGCCCACTCTAACCTCTATGCAAAGGAGTACCTGCCTGTTCCCTCAAACCAGCACACTAGTCTATGGTTGCTGCCACAGAAAAATGTACTCAGTCTGTGCAGTCATCAATCTCATTGTCCAGGGTTAATCAACAGTCATATTTTGCTTTCCTATTCAGAGCAGACCTTCTATGCAGTCTTAGATGACCACAACTGCACAGCACTGATGCAGACCTCATGGTGCAGAGGTGACGTACAGTGCAAGTTAGTAGATCAAGCCTGCATCCATCACAACCAGAGGCATCCCCATCCCTCTGGTGATGCATTCCTACACCATGCCAGCAGCTGGCACTGATACTTGCCTGACGTGACCAGAGTGACCCAGTTCAGGGAGCTCAATCTGTAATCCATTCTCACTTCCAGGCTGTGCTTGGGATGGTGCCAGTGCCAGCGCAGAAAAAGCAGAAGGAAAATGCAGCTCAGCTGGCAAGGAACATGAATACCCCATTCTCTGGTCCTCTCATTAGGCTGGTTTAACCAGACTGTAGAAACAACCAGGCAGGTGAGCATGTAGGTAGGGCAGCAATGACCAGAAATTAGCACACCCTCAGGAAAGACAGTAATGTAAGGAAACACAGTAAGCAGAAGTGGACTAGCTTTATAAAATATAACCTGGAATGGTTTCTTCTCCAGTTAATGTTATAACTGGAAATGAAAGCAGGAAAGCAATCCTTCTAGGCAGGACCATGAAAAAAATAGCACCAGAAAGCCCTTTCAAGTAAAAAGCAATGAGAAAAGATGAGGCATAAGATTAAGCCATTCCCTGATGTGCTTTCCTTTTCCAGGGAATCAACAGCAATTCTGCGCAGATGGCCCTGCTCATGGAGATAAGCAAATACTGCCAGACTGATGATATGCCAAAAAAGTCCTGACTCTCATATCAAAATGTTTTAAGTCTATGCTTGCAGAAAAATACACACACAAAAAACACACCACAAAAAAAAACAACCCAAACCAACAGAAGAACACATGAAAAACAAACACACACACAGAGAAGTAAAAAGCAAACAAACAAATGACAAAAGATAAAGAAAGCAGGACACATGGTGAAATATCTATCTCTTGGATTATAGCTGCATTATCTTCATTAAAGGCAGCAGGAATCACGTGTCCTGATAGAAGAGTCAGAATTGTAAAGAAGAAAGGTACCAAAGGAAAGTTGAAACCTACTACTGTCCAAGATACCTATGTTCTCTTCCTTAGGAAATAAACAGCCAGTTTTGTTCATGAAGCTATTGAAAATGCTGTGTTCATGGTCCAAACAAAAGACCCACCAATATTATTTTTGTCTGTTGAAAAGTCCCATCCTTCAATCCATGTTAAACTTGGCAGAATACTTGTAAACCATGCCAGAATAGATTATACTATTATCAATGTAAACGTTAGCTCTGCCTAGTCATACCTACATAACTAGGCAAAGTAAGCACAGAACCAAACAAGAAACACCAGAGTACATATGATCTCAAGTTTTAAGCACTGACTTTCTTAGTCTTACTTAGAAATACAGAACAACGGACCACATCAGCAATTAAGTACAATCTTCCTAATCCGCACACAACTCTGCAATAGTAAATAACGCTAAAGCTTTCAGAAAACAAAGAAGAGAGGGCCCTTAACTTTTCTGTAATCAGAAGACAGGTGTCCAAAAATTCCAGTAAGTGAACACCTTTTCTCTGTCCCATGAGAGCAACAATGTCAAAACACTACAGCTTCAACAGGCTGTGACCTGGGGACCTGGGGAAAACATCCCTCTGCTACCAGTTCCCATGATACATGAGGAAGTACCCCAAGTGAACATTTCTACAGATACACCCATTCAATGCCTCAAGCCTTACAAGAATAAGGGTTACTGATATTGGAAAGAAAACCAAGGAAACAGACAAGTCCACGGGCCAGTTTACAGAAAGTACAGCTCCTCAAGGAACTTGTAAAATTTTACACAGTATCAGCTGCTCACAAAGACGAAGTAGAAATGAAGTACTTCCAGGATACCAACTCAGTTACAGGCTAACTTAACATCCTGTTTAAGTAAGAAGAACACAAACAGAATACTACTACCCAACTCAATGTTTTTTATTTCCAAAGGCTCATTCCTCTGCATAGTTCAGCAGAAAATTCAATTGAACTGTTCATTTCAATTAGGTGTTAACCATTTGTAATTCACACTCACTGTGAACTCTTCCGAGCTTTGAATGTGTCACCCAGTATCTTTCTTTGGGTTAATTACAGGCAACACCACCCAAGCTTCCTACAAAAACCAGTAACACTTGCTCCTGCAAAGCAGATGGTACTGGGGAAGAATTGCTCTAGGCAGGAGTGGAACACTACCGCATTTTAAGATCCCTGATGCTGGTACTTAACACATGCACTTGTCTAGGCAGATGTGAAATGCTGTCTCTTCCTTAACAGTATTGATTCTTGACGCATAAATTGCCCATCACATTAGTATATGTAATCAAGGGAGAATAAGGGAAAATAAATAAAACATCATAATCCAGACAACAAGGTTGCAGAGTACCATGTGGACTACTCAGTGTGGTATTTCACATCCTAAGCCACGCGAACTATTTTGGATTTGGGTAAAAAGCACCTAGTACAAGACAGTTTCCCCAACATCAGCATGTGCCACAATCAAAAAAATCCCGAACTCAAGCACACTAAATACATAACACCTTCAGGACAAAAAAGGACAACATCCTTAAGGCCTACACTGTATCTGGAAGCTTCAAAAAAGAGTTAAAACTTATCTAAGATATCTGCTCCATCTTTATCAGTGTCCTCCTTCCATGGGGCAGTATCGTGCAATGCTTTCCGTCAATTTTACAAACTCAGTCTTGATACAGTGTACTTTTCCTATTCACACTGACCACATTTCAAACACGAATCCTAGAGTTTAGTCTTCTGGAGGCAAGCAGCCTTTCCAGTCTGCAAATTCATCTGTGAGCACTGTAAGTCTAACGTCTCTTTTTTCTTTTTCCCCAGGCATTTTCATTCTTCGTTGTATTTAAAAACTATACCATTCCAAGCTTTGGAGTGCAATGATAAATATATCAAAGTCTTAAATCTCCTCTGTCAAGAAGCTTCTTCCCTTACCTTCACCACCTTTGCATCTCTTCCTCACATTACAACAGCACATCAGTATCTCTTTGAAATGGAGGGAAGACAGCTATGAGTAGTCTGTGAAAGAAGATGCAGCAAGGTATATCACAAGGATACGGGAAGATACCTGACCCTACGATCCATTTCTAGTATTAGCCTGTTCACAACTGCACCAAAACCAACAGGAATGTCAGCCAACAAATAATTAAAACATGAAGGCTTTGCTTTATCTGCATCACCCCCTAGATGATCAGAACTTGGAATTTAAAAACATTACTTATATTGGACTCCTTGGCAGAGGTCTTTGTACCCAGTTCTACTGAATTTCACACCATTTATGTTACTCCAGAATTCAGTGCATAATGAAGACATGCAGCAAAATATTTACGCTTGAAGAGCTTTAGGCTTTTTCTTTGCTTCTCCCACAATCACAGAAACATCCAGGTTGGAAAAGACCCTCAGGATCACCAAACCCAACCTATAACCCTACTCAACAAGAGTCACCTTAAACCATATCCTTAAGCACCACATCTCTCAGCTTGAGGCCATTCCCCCTTGATCTGTTTCCAGGGAAGATCTGTTTCCTGGGGAGACCAGCAGCAGCCTCTCCACAATGTTCCTTCAGGTAGTTGTAGACAGCAATGAGGTCTCCCCTCAGCCTCCTCTTTTTCAAACTAAACAGCCCCAGCTTCCTCAGTTGCTGCTTATGAGATTTATTCTCCAGTCCCTTCACCAGCTTCATTGCCATCCTCTGCACCCACTGCAACACCTCCACATCTCTCCTGTATTGTGGTGCCCAAAACTGAACACAACACTCAAGGTATGGCCTAACCAAAGCCGAGTACAAGGGGACAATCTAGGTTAAGGGGATAAGCTAGGTTAAGCTCTAGCTGTGCTTTGGCTCTCCTCATTTTCTCCTTACATAGTTTTGCTACATCTTTATAGTCTTCACAAGACACATGTCCTCTCTTCCAAAGGCCACAGACTCTCCTTTTGTTCTTGAGGTCTAGCGTTAAGGCCCCTATTTAGCGAGGCTGGATGTCCTTCCTGCAAATAATGCCCTTGCTGTCCTTACTCCTGATTCTCATCCATAATGACTCTACTCTACAATCACTTTCATTAATTTGTGTGGTTCCAGCTTCCACCTAGGTCAGATATGAACTAGTGATAGTTAAGTAGGATCTACTATGCTGCATGTTAAGTCAATTAATGTTCTTCAGGTTTGCTGAATAATCCTCTACGCCTTCTGGCAATGGGGTCAAAATACAGTTTGAGAAACAACAGCGTTATTTCAGCCAGAGCTCCCAGTACAAGCCACCTACTGAGCCACCACTTTAACTGGCATCTTTTCTTTTGAATACAAAATTTTACAAACAAGTTGCAGTTTTGCTAACTGAGCCAGTTAAAATGAGGACAGACACCTTGCCATTAGGCTCTGCTGTAGGTTCTCACAGAAAAGATACACTTTTCTCAAAAAAAAATTTCCCATCTCTGACCAATTGCAAGAACCATTTCTTAAAGTTATTCCAGAACAACTGCATCATCTGAAATTATCCTAATTTCAAGTTTAACTTCCTTGTTGGTTTACGTTCTTTTGCCTTTGTGGTGAAGTGACAGGTCATCTATGTTCCTCTTACATACTTAACATGAGTTAGATTTATGGAGGCAATTGCAACTCCATGCAGGCTGAGATTTCACAGTGCTATCAGCTCATCTGAGTAAGCACTGCTGCTATAAATTAGGTATCAAGTGAAGTTTTTCACCTTTGATAGCACTGCTGCATCAAAAAAAAAAACCAACAAAACACCAAGAAACATGGCAGAAGAAAGTGATACTGCTCTTTTCAGTCACCAACAATGTGAACTGAGCTTGGCACATAGCTCTCAGGAAAACTTGGCCTCCACCTCACTTTTCCTACTCTAAAGGGGCTTGGTACACACTGCTAAAGCAGAGGAAGTGACATATAAAANAGTACTGACTGCGCATCGGGGGGGCTAGCTACAAGAGAAATCAAAGATAAGCATTTTTATCTGCTTCCTGATGAATTCTAAATTTACAAAGTTTTATGTATTTGAACTGAAGGCACAGAAAAATCAGCAAGCTCTAATTTTAATTACACTTCATTTTAAAAGAGCTACAAAGCAGGCATTACTCTCCCCCAGAGCAAGAAATAAACTAAACAGGCCCAAGCAGTTATATCCAAAAAACCATCTGCACCTCTTGTACTTTTTCATGCAGCAAACAGCTCGTTTTATAAGGCTGTAATTGTCAGCAGCAGCACTGTGCACAGCAGCCTGTGCAATCAGCAGCATGTTGTTATGCGATTGCCAAAAGGAGGCCTTTTAAGGCATGGCTGGGAGGTAATGCAACTTGAGGCACACAAGAATTCTCCCCACCATACTTCCCAATTAAGATATCTTTTTTTTTTTTCCAGTGCCTGCATAACCACCAGGACCAGGAACTGCAGACTAATGTGGAATAACCAACTTGTCCTCTGAGAGATGATGAGTCTGATACTACATTTACACAGTTCAAACACAGCACACAAAAGGTCTTTTGCAGTTTCAGAATTTTCAACTCAAAAAAATCCCCCCCCAAACACACATACAACTAGGTTTCTTGCTCAAACAGCAATTTTGTGGTTGGAGTTTTCAGAGTTTATTCCTAGGTCTTTAGTCCTGACGGATTCACACAGACCACTAAATTTACTTTAACTATCATCTTCTACTGGAATTTGCATGTATGTAGGTATAGAAGCAGTGAATTCCACATTTGTAGTATTTATCATTGTGCCTGTATACAGGAAATGGTACTGCAGAGATTTTCATCTTCAGTACTTCACCTTCCGTTTCATACAGAGGTAAAATGGCTAACACATGACTTTTAATGGACCAGTAGAGATGAGGTTCTGGAGTCAGGAAAGAGAACAGAAATAAGAAATTTCAACGTTATCATAGTTATGCGTTTTGTACCCTATATGCAATACTTTAAGCCTTACCAGATCATCTTTTGCATTGCTTCTCTGCCCCTCAACTTTCTGATCTGATAATTCATAAGAAAAAAAATGTTACACAGCAGCATTATTAAAGAGGGTTGGCTTGGGTTTTAAATGAGACTTTCTGAAAAGATGTATTAACTCAAAGGAACTTCACTACCTGTGCATCTCACAACAAAACTCGACAATACTCACATAACTTCAGTACGTTAGCTAGTTAGCATGATTAGTTTAGGTTGGCCAGCCTAAAAAGTACCACAAAGGCCAAATTCTACTTGCCATCCAGGTAATTTTTGTTTGTGTTTAGTGCAATGTAGTTACAATCATGGTGTGACAATAGATGACAAAGACCATCAGTCTTTCTGAAAATTTACACACAACCAATAAAACACATACTGACGTGCATGTACAGATTTATGTTCTGTCTACATCATCCCTGCTTATTACAGAAATAATTTTCTAGTGTACAGGGGAAAAAAAAAAAATCTGTCTAAAACTTAAAACTGCTAGATAAGTCTTCCTGTTTTTTTCCAACAACAAGAATCTAAAATCTGAAAATCACAGCATGATGTAAATACCATTCTTCAACTGAAAAAACTCTGGTTCAGCAACAAGCATCTCTTTCAGGAAGGCAAATGAAGTTTGAAGTCAAAAAACAAACAAACAAAACATAAACAAAAAACTCAATCAACCTACCAAAAAAAAAAAAACAGAGGAAGGTAAGGGTCAAAGGAGGAGGAAACTATTTGTAAGAGCAGGAATTTCATAGCTTCAATTCACATTAAACAGACATAGTATCGACCTATACCATAGCTTTGCTTAAGCATCTCTCCAAGTATTTAAGTAAAATCATGTTTCTCACAGTCACAAGGCCAGTCACAAGAAAGTGAAAAATTATTTTGATTAGTTTGATCTGGTTTCAAGGTCTCTACCTGCATGCTCATTTTAGTGAGGTTTTTAATATTGATGAACCTGAATTCCTGTCTTTTGGGCAGACTGAAGTAAACCACTGCAGCGAGGTGTTTAAAATGCACAGTCACACCACCTGCAACCGCAGGCAGAATTAAAATGAGCAAAATAACTTTAGTAAATCAGTTGTCCCTTCATCATAATTTTTACTATCCCTTGAAATTCCATGTTCAGATGATTACTTAACACATCTGTGGGTAGCCTGCATTTGAACAATGCAAGTATTTCTTCAAATCTGTGAAATCTGTACATGCAATGCAACATACAAAAAGATCAAAAGCATAATATTCTTATATGGTCTGTATTAAAAACAACTCTTGACCCACAGGTATCACAAGACTGTCTGGGTACAATATCTTAAGATAAATCAACCTGAACAGCCATGAACATATCAGGAGAAATCACATATAGGCAAGGCAAATACGGGTGATCCAAATCTCATTTTTTTTCTTATACTCTCCAAGCATAAGTCAAAACAAACCAAAGAATGGAATAAAACTCAAACATTCTGGTGAAAGCATGTGGACTATGTATTTCTTCTCCTACAAAAGTACCGTGAAATACGAGAAAACTCAAAAGTATGGGATTTTTCTTTTCAGGCGACACACACTATTACCCCCTTGATTCCAACAAACCTAGATTTTATGTTATGCAATATTTAAGCCCCCTTTATTAGTTTCAATAGAAAAATTAATTCACACAACCCATTTACTTCCTTCAAGACACGTCTCTCAGATAGCTCTCATATTCAAATGATTTTTTTATGTTCTAGTTACTGTCAGAATTGTTATAATGTAATAAAGGCTGCTAAATAATTTACAAGGGAAAACAGTTAAAATTATTGAAATTTGGGAGTATTTTCATCTTTATTTGAGCTTTCTCACAAAGCCACTTGGCCTAGGAACTTCAGGATCTGCTCACTAGAACACTCCTCTGTCAATAAAAACTAATCAGTTCATTTATTTTCCTTCTTTGCTGCCTGACTGCTGCTAAGAGGAAATTTTAAAAACTCTTCAATAAGGAGAGGAAAAAGAGGTTCATTTTGCAGAATAAACCCTTTTGTCATTGATTATCTCAAGTATTAAACCAATTCGGGTTCCCAAATAAACATAAGAAATTTTGAAGTCCAACGTGTCTTTACTATTCACTGCTTTCTGAGTTTTGAGCCTCAGAGCTGACATTTGGAACTATATTTACATGCAAACACAATGGTAAAAAAAATACTCAAGAGGTAAAAGAGGATGGAAATCAATGAGATTTATGAGAGAGTATTCAAGCAGTCCTAGAAATTTAAGTTTAAAATGAAGTCAGAAACACTAAACTAAACTATGCAACAGCTTATTCCTAAGATTTGGTTCCTTTTATGACAACACTGCACTACAATAATCCAAATTTCTTAAAGCGATACTGAAGTACAAGTTTTGGCTTTTTTAGATAACTACATCCAATTTTTAAAGCAAAAGCCCTGCCGAACAGTTGCAGTGTTTTGCTGTTCCTTGGTATCTTCTCACAACAGGAGACAAAACCAACAAGCTGCTCCTTAGTTTCCTTTCCTTTTTTCAAGGATAGACTACAGCAGAGTTTAACATATATTTAAATTATTAAAATATTACAGGTTTAGACAGCATGCTGAGCTGATATAGAATTAAGACAAATAAAAACAACCTTAGCACTGTAAGACCTTGTCTACAACTGAATTCCACTAGCAATATTCTGCCAATTAAAAAAAAAAAATCCATTATTCAGTACTTACACTTCCCTGTACTGCAAAATGAATCTTCATTACTGTGTTCTGGAGCTAACATGTGACTACAAAAGCATGTTTTCTTGGAAAAAAACCCTACATATTTAAATATTTCTTATGTAACTGGCCTAAAGGTAATGGTTCTATTTTGTAAGTATGTAACAGTGACCAAATATTGTGCTGACACTTTAAAATAAATACAAGAGGTTACATAAACCTTAACACCTTCCAAACTAGCATACTGGCACTGCCTTCTCCCTGGAAAACCTTAAGAAAACACAATAGATAAAGACGCCAATGTAGAAATTATGTTCTTATGCAAATCATATATCCATGCCTGTAAGTAAATGCATAGCTTATTTTTAGGAGTCCAGAAAGTCAAACCTAGATTTCAGAACACTTTCTGTGTTCCTGCCAAAAAGGTCAGAAAAAAAATCCACTGATTTTATGTATCCAGACAAAATATTTAGGTAACAGAAACCAAACTTACCGTTTAATATGATAACATGTCATTCTAACAAGATATTCAGTAAGTTAATATGACTTTGCTGTCCAACACAGCTTGTTATTCTAGGCGTTTGACAAGAACTCAAAACACTACATGAAAATATGATGCTTGAGCATGTCCAGAGAAGGGCAACGAGGCTGGTGAGAGGCCTCGAGCACAAGCCCTACGAGGGAAGGCTGAGGGAGCTGGGATTGTTTAGCCTGGAGAAGAGGAGGCTCAGGGGTGACCTTATTGCTGTCTACAACTACCTGAGGGGTGGTTGTGGCCAGGGGGAGGTTGCTCTCTTCTCTCAGGTGGCCAGCGCCAGAACGAGAGGACACAGCCTCAGGCTGCGCCGGGGGAAGTTTAGGCTCGAGGTGAGGATAAAGTTCTTCACTGAGAGAGTCATTGGACACTGGAATGGGCTGCCCAGGGAGGTGGTGGAGTCGCCGTCCCTGGAGCTGTTCAAGGCAAGGTTGGACGTGGCACTTGGTGCCATGGTCTAGCCTTGAGCTCTGTGGTAAAGGGTTGGACTTGATGATCTGTGAGGTCTCTTCCAACCTTGGTGATACTGTGATGTACCTGTACAAGTCATGACAAGAAGTCTGTAAATAAATGGTGTGTTTATTTTAAATACAATTCAATTAAATGTCTGGAAAAAAATGGGGATTTTGTTTGGTGGTTTTCATTTGTGAATTTTGAAGGTTTAATTTTTTTTTTTTTTTTTCAGAAACACTGTTATATTTCTAAGTTCCTGACAATGCCAGTACTTTGTTTGCAACATTAGTTATTACTGGGCCCTTCACTGGAAAGGTACACAAAAAGACACAAGATCACCTGCCTCACATATACTGCTCTGTGGCGTGGGAACACTGATCCTAAGCTTCGAAATCACCAAGATCAACACCAGAAAAGGATCCTACCAGACCGGTGTGTTAAAATGCCATTGAATTCCCTTTTAAAGAAGGTGGGGAAATGATGTAAAGGACTTCCACATAACACAATTCATTATTAAACAGTTTTAAAACACCAAAAGCACTGGAAACAAGGCATGATTAACAGCTTCAGCTTGGAGATCTCTACACAGCATTCAAGAACCAAGGTTGAAAGAGACTGAGCTTCACCTGCAGCCCTCTGCTCATATCCTCTGATCTGACTTCCAGCACTAACAAAGATGCCCAGAAAATTATCTTCACCCCAGCATGAATGATGAAATAAAGTTAGACTTTCCTTAATTTCTTTAATCGTGTTATTAAAACAAAAACAATATGCGATATATACGAAGGACTTTTTCACTGCTACACAATGCAAACTTCGGTCCTACAAATCAACCACGTTTCCAGCTACCCGCCCGGCTGTCAGCAGCAAGCCTACAATTTCACAACTGTCTCTCCGCCCCAACGGCAGCAGATACGCCCGTAGGCACTGCACGACACCCTGATGGGCCCCACGCCGAAAAGGTACCAACTGGGAATTGCTCCACTACAAAATCCCACCGAGCCCGTATGAAAAAAAAGGAACTAGGCCTAGGCTTAAAATTCAACTCCCTTTCCCCTTTCCCGTCTTCGGGCGGCTCACGGAGGGCGGAAAGGTTCAGGAGACAGGAGCTGCGCCTTTGCCCCGCCGCGCTCAGCGGAAAAGGCTCACGCAGCGCAAACGCGTCGCCGGCCCGCACCCACCTGCCAAGGTCCTCGCCCGTGTCATAGTGCTCCTCGAGGTTCTCCTGCCTGAACACCGTCATGGTCGCCGCCTCGCCGACGACGACTTTCAACCCCTGCTCGGCGCCCTCATCACCAGCACCCTGGAGCAGCCCCACGCTCAGCTGCGCTCCCTGCGGAGACTCGTGTAGATTAGCGCCTCGCAGCTTCGGGGGTGCTCCCCGCTCTCCCCACCGCCGAAAGAACCGGCACCCGAGAGCTGGTGAACTCCTCCCCTGCCCAGGCGACTGGAGAAGAAAGCGGCACTCTCTGCCCCCGCCCCTTCCTCGGCAGCTGCACCCCCGCCCACTCCCCGTGGCGGCTGCCGGCGCACGGCCGCTCGTTGCCCGTTAAACAGGGACGAGCCACTGGGCCTGGGGCAGGAGCCTCGGGCATCCACACACCTAACCTCTAGCGAGGCGAGAGATCCCCTCCGCGATCGTAGGGCTGGTAACCTCGCCTGCCGCCGTGGTGCTGCCCGCTCCCTCGCTCACCCTGTCTCCGCTTACCTGCCGCTTACCCGCTGTTGGTGCCGCCGCGGCGCCCCGGCGCCCCGGCCGCTCCGCGACCTGTGAGGCGGCGACAGCGTCGCGACCGCTCCCGACCGTTGCGCAGGCACCGCGCGACGCTACCGCGCGCGGCTCCACCGCCCGGCCAATGGGGAACCGCCCACCGCCCAGGCCTGCCCGCTTCTGCCCCGCCTCTGCCCCCGCCTCTGCCCCGCCGCTGCCGGGCGCCGCCGCCAGGTGCGCTCCACCCCGAGCCGGCGGTCCAGGGGAAGAAGGGGTTGGGGCGGGAGCAGCGAACCCAGCGGGCCCCCTCCCCACTCTCCCACCCATGCTCCCTGCTTAGGCCTGCGGGTGGCTCGTGGCGCAGCTATTGTGTGCGCTGCCGCTATCCGCCTCCGCCCGCAGTCCGCGCTTTGTCTTTCCTCTCGCCCCCACCCGATTCCCTGCCGCTCAGTGGCCTCGCCCTTGCCCCTGGCAGGGTTAAGCGGCTGGGGGCAGCCGAGGGCGTAGCGGCGTCTGGTGCTGGTACTCACCGATGGCACCTTACTCTGTCAAAAAGTGGACCCAGAGGAATGAGCGTGACGGAGCTGCGGAGGGCACTGTCCCGTCCACAGACCATTGCCGCCCGTCGCCCCGCGGCGACACCCGCCCTATATTCTACGTCCGCTGCCGCAGGAGCTCCCCCGAGACCGGCAAGCAGCGGCAAGCGCAGGAGGCTGCCGTAGCCCTGCACACGTGCTCACCAGGGAGCACCGAGCGGTCACGGCGTGCACAATACGCACCCAGTGCGGAGCCATCCCTGCTCTTGGGCACTTCACAGAGCAAACATTTAAGTACCGTTGGCATCCTTCTATCACCAGGCAACTACACCGATTTTTTTTTTTTTTTAATGGAAAATAAATCAAGTTATCTCTGTAGAGTGCTACTCCTTGTATTTGGGATTTGTTAACGTTTCCTGTTTTGGTGTATGCTGCTCTGATTCAGCTTTCCCAGCGCACCATGTTGTCTAGAGCACGTTGATCTCATGCCAAGTTGGAATTCCGACTACATTTCGGAGGTGTGTGGGCTTTTTTTTTTGTTACTTTGTTTGCCCAAGCACCACCATCCCTTCGCCTCCCCGTTGTCCACCCCAGGGTGCATACATGATGTAAGGTAACTGAACAACTTTTAGCTTCCATCTCAACTCTTGGAACTTCTCAAAGATGGAAAAACGTTCAGTGACGTTACATAATTTTACACTTACTTGATTTAGCACTTGAAATTCACGGCCACCTTCAAGTACGGGGAAGCATATACAAAAGCCCTGAATTTTTCTGAGTGATTCATGGCATGACCTTGGGTAAGGACGAGAAATTATGCCTTCACCAACAGCATCTGTAAATTGAAGGGAAGGTATTTGAACGGATTGCTGGATGTGAAGTTACATATAGGGCATAAAGCTACAAAGAGGGCAGCATGGTGGCATTTCCTCAGAGTAACGTTCAGAACTGTGCACCTCTCGCTATTTGATTTGTAGCCAGGCATGCAGGAGTGTATGATGTTGTCTCATCTTCAGTCCATCTTCTACATATTTCTCTGACAATTTCTCAAAGTCATGACTCATGCTTAAGGTTCTTGGATTTTTAATACATCTCAATATTTTTAACAAACAGGATGCAGGTTCAAAAGATCATTTTTGTTTTAGTGAGTTAATCTCTGCTGAAATTTAGAGCAAGCACTGGAGCCAGCCCATTGAATTTGAAGCACTCTCACCATGATTGATCTTCAGTTATTTTTCACATCTTTGTTTCAGAATTTTTTATGGTGGTCTTTATCTTATATAAGATTAACATTCATTATTGCTTGCATATATTTTGCATTTCCAGCACTACTGAAACACACATTTCAGCATTACTCCTTATGACCCAGTCCTGCTTTAACTGAATCGATTGAGATTTCACTCTTGATTCAAGTAAGAGAATGTGCATATTGGAATCAGTACACCATAACTGAGATTATTACTGAGATGTATAGGATCAACAGAAAAAAAATTAATTAAAATGTTTCTCTTTTCCCTTTCATTTAATAACCCCATCTGAAGGTGGAAACCTTGCTGTTATCACACCTAGGATGCCAGAATCTTGTTCAGGCACTTCAGTGGACTTCAGGGTTGTGTTGGAATACTCCTGGGGCAGCAACAAGTTACCATGACATGTGCATGAGGGGAAGTAATGTTCCACGAGTGAAAACAGCTGAGGTGGCCGGTCTGTGCTCTGGTATACATAGGTACAAAAGAAAATGTTTTCCATCAGAAACATCATTCACGTTTCTTCTGAGAATTACTCAACTGGTTGTGTCTGATGAAGTCTGCTTTGAAAGGGCTTGCCTGTTCCTGGCGGTGCTCTTCTTGAAGTCTGGGGACGCTTAATCTTAGTGAAAACTCATCTTTATTGCTAATTGGGCATGATGAACTTGAAGATCTTTTCCAACCACAGTAATTCTTCGTGTTCTGTGAGAATTATATTGAATTGCACATACAGTAAATGGGGAAAATAATGGTAACTTGCTGTCAAATGTATATTCAGCAATTGTTGCTGTGGTTTTTGCTTACAAGTTCAACGGCACATTGGATGAGATCCAACCCTAATAAACTAAGCAGCAAAATCTCAGTGATTTTATGGTTCCATGATTCTAAGCCAATATGTAGTTTTTGTTTATTGTAGTATAATAGAAATAGTAAAGTGAGATTAACTCCTTACTTTTACTGTTGTAAATCAGGAGTGATATTGATGTCAGAAAATTATTTCAGTGTGAACGATTTTCAGGAGCAAGATGAATAACAACAAATGTGCTTTCAAAGGAGTGGTTTGTGCCTACCAGCCTGCTACATCTAGTGGTTCATGTATGGTTTGTGTTCTGTTTCTCAATAAGTATTGCAAGGAATTCAGATTCATAGAAAGCATCTGTATGTCCTAGCAGTGTTAACTGAAAGGAAAGCTGTTTCTGGAAGTCAAGTGATTTGTAGCACTCTTCAGCCACTTTGTTGCTGAAACAACATAGCCATCTCTACATAAATTTAACAGACAGGGAGGGATATTAAGTGTAAAGTTTCAGGACAATACTCTTCAAGTTCACTACCTGATTTCTTTTCTGTTAACCAGATAATATGTCTCACCTAATAATGCAAGACACCAATTATGGCATGGAACACAAGTTACTTAGGCTATTATTTCTTATGTGTGTAGTTTTAAGAGATCAGCATTTATTTTTGACATGACTACAAAAGCAATTTCTCAGGTTGTGTGTGAAGTTTTCTGTGCTGAATCACAAGTTGCTCATACCTCTTTTAATTTCTCACGAGTTGATCTATCTGCTACCACTAAGAGTTACTATTTCATATCCTTCAGGGACACCGAGGATAACACCAGAATGAAAGGCTGATTGTTAGTGTTGCAAAGCCACTCGCTTTTGGTAAATGCAAAGTAATTTTCCTGGAAAAGGAGGCCCAGATGTGTCAGTAGCTGTTGTGGTTTGGGCTACCATCCCACAGAAAGTAGACTAAACTCATCAATTATTTTCCCAAAGGCCTGGAGCCTCTGACAAGGCAAGAATCTATAGTTTTACAAAACACCAAAACCAGTATTTTTAGCAATGTAAGTGAACCAAATGGTGCAAAGTTAATTTCGCAGTCTGGAAAAATCATTCCTTGGCATTTAAATTAAGAAAAAGACTACTGTTTTGTTAAGAATGGATTAAGAATGGTTAAGAATTTGTTTAATTGCCATGTTTTGGAAGCCACACAAAGTGTGGCATCACTCTTCTGAAAGCACCATAGAAACATTAATGCCTCATCTTCTTTAGGTATTTATGTCAGTTCCTCATTAAAAAAATATGTATTTCATCTCCCAAGAGTAACAGTTAGTCTAGGATCTTCCAGTTCATGTGTTTATTCATTAGGGGCCTCTATCATGTGCATCCCCCAACAAAGCCTCTGTTTTGCAAGGCAGTTAATTGCCTGACTTGGACCAGAAATAGGTTATCTGAACAACTTGAGCATTTAAATACATGTATTTTACCATCTTCCTGAATCAAAGCCCAAACCCAGAGTCACAGGCAAAGCAGTATGACATTCCTTCTGTGCCAGTGCCCTCACAGGGCAGCTCGTCACTGTAAGTGTCAAGCTGTCAATGGAAAAAGGATGACACATCTGTAGTGGATGGATCTTCCCCTGAATAATATTATGAAAGACTGACAAATGATGTTAGAGTAACCACTAAGCAGACTCAAAACTGATACAGTTACAGCTTTGATTTCCTGTAAGTATTCTCTCATGTAGATTTTATCACTATATTGTTCTGTATTAAAACAAATGTCAAATTATTAAATTTTTGGCAAAACTTTCTTTCTGGAAAGTGTTTACTTGAACTGAAAACATTCTGACAAAGATTTGTTAATGTGCAAATTCAGTAAGGTGAATGTGTGTTTTGTAACATTTACTTACATTATTAAAAGTAATATTCAGGAAGAATATCTTTATGTTGCATAGAAGATTACGTATTCCTTGAAAGAAAATATGTGCTCAAGTATAGCATGAGAAACTGGTATGTTTTGCTTTTTAATGCTGGGCTCAATGAGTTTGATTTCCTACAACACCAAAACTAATCAAATATGTAACATATTTGGTAAATTTTCTTCAGTCAGGTCAAATAATATGCCAAACTTACATTTGAAAGAAGAAATCAAGATGGAAGTCCTTGGTAATTCTCACACTGCTTCAAGTAAAACTACAGGGAAATCAAAGGCCATATTTGTACAGTATATTGTGCTATAAACCTTTAACTTGACTGGCATCTCAGTATTGTGATATGCCTGTTTAATAGTAATTAATAACATTTACTATTATAAAACTGTCCTGGAGTCCTGTATACCCCAAAATTCCTCTCCCTCTGTGGTTTGAATGGGAGAGAAAAAGGCGCAAAAAGACCTGTTCCCCCCACCCTGCCCTGCATGCGTAAAGAGGGGGAGCAAGGGGGCCCTTCTGGCACGAGAGGTGCCCCGTGCAGTGCCCGTGCTGGAATTGGCTGGGGATTGGCTGTGGTCTTCACGCCTAGGAAGTGGTAACTCAGCTCTTTGCCTAGGAAGGGTATAAATATTGGGCGGACTTCCCGGCTTGGGGTTCCTGCCTTAGAGTTTTCCCCTGCCTGGATAGTTTCTGTAGAAGGAGCCCCTGGCGCTCCGAAAGACAAGCTCCGAAGGAGGGCTTCCACCTTAATCACCCTTCATGCAGGCTCAGTAAGCCTTAACGACTCTCAGAGCCTTCTGAAAGACAGCGAAGGGACAAGCATCTGGACTGCCCTTCCTTTCAGCCAGCCTGACCCACCTGTGAGTAACTTTGGCTCAGCCATGTATTAATAAGGGGGACACTATATTTAATGGCTTAAGCCTTTTCCAACTTCTGACTTCCAAAATACTCAAATCTACCTATGGTATCCTTGTAGATCTTCTCAACCAACTGAATCTGCTAATTAAAACTAAATTAATTTCTGTATATGGCTTTGGGGGCAGTTTTCGGGAAAATAAAATAACTCTATTTTTCTATAAATTCCTGACTCGGCCACATTAATTTCCTGCCTCCACGACAAAAACAATGGTCTTTGCATTAACCTCTTGCACAATATGCACTCTATTTCCTGCTGTTCAGCTTTGAAATGTAGAAGTTCAGCAGACCTTTCACTATTACATACTGTGAGAGCATATTTACTTGGATCAGTGAGCTTCCAGAGGAAATGGACGACAGGACGAGGTAGCATTTCCTATTCTGTCCTTATTGCTTTCTCTTTCTTTCTTTCTTTCTTTCTTTCTTTCTTTCTTTCTTTCTTTCTTTCTTTCTTTCTTTCTTTCTTTCTTTCTTTCTTTCTTTCTTTCTTTCTTCCTTCCTTCCTTCCTTCCTTCCTTTCTTTTCTTTCTTTCTCTTTCTTTCTTTCTTTCTTTCTTTCTTTCTTTCTTTCTTTCTTTTCTTCCTTCCTTTCTTTCTTTTCTTTCTTTCTTTCTTTCTTTCTTTCTT